>MU122302.1:61947-110447 GCA_014904905.1 Wilcoxina mikolae CBS 423.85
ACTACTGGTGATAGAAGACGATAGGAAATCTGGGGCGGCGTTTTTTGCTTTCATTGGGGGTTTGGTGTTGGGGGGTGTTTTGCTTTGGGTATTAGAATTGATTTGATGGGAGATGCACACTTCGTATTCGCTTCGCTGTTTTGCTGCGGATAAATATTCTGGGTGATGTGATGATGACTACACTGTTTCGGATGGGGTGTTGTTGTCTTCGGAAGTCCGAGAATCCGGTACCGGCGACGGATCCCGTACTCCCGCCAGATTGGAGATGCCGTTGTCAGGTGATGAGGTGACGGGGAGGGGATTTGACATTGTGGATCACTCGCTCCTGTCTGGGTATTCACTGGCATCCAAAAGGGAAACACCCATAAAGGAGGATACCTCCCCACCACCCCCTCCTCTGTATCTTGTGATAGCGAGTATGACAGCCGTACGTACATATCTCAAAATCTTCGAGCATCTGATCTGGAGGAATTGCTTCTCTTGGACTCAGTCCGACTGCATGTCTGCGGCGCGAGGTCTCGGCAAGTACACCCGCCATTCATGGTTGCTGAGAAACAAAACAATCAATTGTTATTTCCCAACGAAGAAGCTATGATCATGAGAGGACGGTGTTAGTGGAAATAAGTATCAGGGGGAACGTTAACGGGGTGATTGACCTTGGGAAGAGCCTGATCCAATTCCGAGTGCGAGCGTTGGCCCAAAACAACGGGGTGGACGGGGGGGGGGGTTTATGATGGAAGGCCGAGGAAGAGAGTGTGTCACGGGTACATGTCCAACTGTAGGTGTTTCAACTTATTCTTGGCGCTGCAGTGCATAACGGGTCACTCGAGATGATTCCGAGCAGGTGGGACGCGGATGTTCCAACCGGTGGGAACGCGGAGAAGAGACGAACGTTTCAGACGATAGCCTCGAACGTAGCACCGTAACCGAGTTAACGGTTCTAGTATCTGTGTGCTCAGTTAATGCAGGAAGTATCTCACGGCGGGCGGTGAAGAGCATACCTATAACTTCGTAATGCAATATCTATCTCTCTATCTTTTCTGCTCGAAGTGAGACACAAAAGCTTCGTCAGTAGAGTATAGTGGCGGATCACGAACGACGCTTGAGTCAATAAACCGTATCCATGGCCCAGCATTTTGAGCACGTACATAAGTTTGTTTTATCCATGGCCACTCTGGGAAAAGAATGGGCTGTTCAATTCAGTTCGTTGGGACCCGCCCGCAGCTGCCCGTTTGCGGAATATCCCCCAAAATAAAACCAAACATGGGGGAGGCGCCTTTTTCTTTTGGGTGCGGTTCCCAGCAAGCTGGTTGAGGGTGGTGGGTGGGTAGTGGTGTGTGCGATATCCGGCATATACAGGCGGGCGGGAGAGTTTACCGTACGTACGCAAATCTATAGTAATGTCCCAAGCTCAAACTGTGTCCAACCCCCCAGGCCTTCCCCTCGTTCGAAATATATCTCTGTACCCGCTACTGCCGCTCAACTATAATATTCTAAAACAGGTGGGGGGGGGGGGGGGGGGAAAGGGGGGGGGGGGGGGGGGGTTGATAGAGCGAGGAGGGGAGGGGGTAAAGCAACCTTGGAAGGGGAGTGGCATTGTGGAGGGGAGGATGGGATGCAGGTACCTTTTGCCTTGGAAATATATGCCAGTGGTTGGGTGGGCTGACCCGGCAATGTGGTCCTAACACTCAACAGGGGTGTGTGGTATTCCAATATTTTGAGGGGTCCGAGCGAAAGAAGGGACCCGAATCACCGGATGATCCTTGTTTCCTTTTGTTTTTTTTTTCCTTTCCAAATTGTTTTTTTTTTTTTGGTGGATTTTTTTAATTGCTTCTTTTTGCTTTCTCAATTGATAATCTGTGACACGTCTACTTCTCTCCGGTTCCCCGAAGAAGATGAGATGAGAAAAGAAAGAGTAAACCTGTTCTGGGAGGCTGTGGATTCCACACAGGGATGGAAGATATCATCCAGCATTTTGGTCGTCTTGGTTGAATTGATTGATTGAGCACACAAAAGCAACATCCACGGTACTGGCATGGACGGCTGTTGCAGAAAGCATGGGGGCCCGAGAGCAAACCTAGAGTAGGGTGCTCAACTTGGCCCATCACATCAGTTCCGAAAGTGAGGAACAGACAAGGGGGGGGGCCTCCTCGCGTGTCTAAATAATAAACCTAATATTTCGTGAACCACTCCCTCGGAACCCAGATCTGTCTGTTCGTCCTCCTCTTTTCTCTCCCTCGCTCTGTTTGTTCGTTTGCTCTGCTCTGCTTCTCGAAGTGCACTTCCCAATCTACTTCTGCTCCGAGCTGTTGTTCGTTAATTCCCACTGGTCCCCGTGCTGCTGCTGTTGCTGCAACGAAGTTGATAGTTTTCTGCCACGTCCTATCTTTTTTCGTCGTCTTCTGGTCTCTTCCCGTCGTCATCATACTGCCTGCTACATACTACTGCCTGCTGCGCTATTGATATACCCCACCCGCTCTGTTGGGAAAATCCTCAAAAACCGCCTCCCCCCCCCCAGGAACCTTTCATCCAGACTCTCTTCGACGTATACGTATCTTACTACCTCCCTACATTATATCTACCATAGTTTGCGCAGCAAACATCTATTTCTATCATGACCCTCGACATGTCCGGCGAGCGGGAATCAGAGAGAATTTCTCCGGTGGAATATTCTACTACAGATGTAAGAGTGTGCTTTTCCTGACCCATTCGAAACTTTATACCTCATTTTTCCCAACTCTTTGGCGCTCCTTGTCTTTGGTCGGATTTTTTTATTTTATTTGGACCCCAACAACCGAAGAGTGCAGTCGAAAAACGAATTGCTGGTACCCAATGATATGGTGTTTTTGCGCTGCCGGAATTATTACTAGCGCTTTGTTGGCTAATATTCTAGCGCCACCCGTACACAGTTCGTTGACGACAACAACAACGATGAAGAGATAGAGGAAGAAGAGGAATATGACGACGACGACAATTCTTCAGTATTTAGTATGCAGTCCTGCTCTTCGGCCGCTTCTTCGTTCACCCGCTCAAATTCACATCTCGCAAATTATCGCTTCGAAAATAACCGCCGATACCAATCATTCAGAGAGGGCAATTGGCTGCTACCCAATGACGAAGTACGTGTTCCTCGTCCCCCTTCCCCCGGGAAGGAAGTTCAAACCCAAGTGATAAGTTGTCCCTGTGGCTGACGGGTAGGAACACAGCAAGAGCAAGATAGGATGCAGATTGTCGACACAATGTTGTCACTCTTGTGAGTTCCCTTCCCGTTGCAATGCATGATGCGGCGGCCCTAAAGGATCGAAATGCTAATTGTGGGTGGGAGGGACAGGCTCGACGGAGAGCTGCATCTATCGCCGTTGGGGCAACCACGGAGGATCTTGGATGTGGGAACTGGGACAGGTTTGTGATACTCTCGATATTGAGCGAGCAAATATAACTAACTTCCATTATTAAGGGGTTTGGGCAAGTGATATGGCATAGTGAGTGAATTATTTTCCTTTCAAACACCCAATTCCAGCTGTTCGGGCTCGGACCCGAGATTCTTAGAAGAGGGCGTGAAATGGCTAACGCAAATTGCCTGTGCAGCAAGTTCCCGAATACCCGGGTATGTTGAGATAATTTTTGTTTTCCCTCTTTTTTTACTCTGTTTCCTCGAGTTCCCAATTGTGCCCTGGGAGGGTTCGTTTTGAAATCGGGCTGCATTAGAATACCACCTCCTCAAACGCCCAGTGGAACATGGATCTGATATGTCTATCGCACAGGTTGTTGGTACAGATCTCTCACCGATCCAAGTAGCCACACCGGATAACTGCACTTTTGAGATCGAGGATGCAGACGACAAATGGCTCTACCCGCCGAATTATTTCTCAATGGTACACACCAGAAATTTGGTACGTATCTCCTTCTCCTCCTGCCCCCACAGATTTGATACTTGTAATCTGTAATGGGGATTGGAGAAACAATGCAACAGCGGGCGTCACCGATCGTGTATCCTTTTGTATAAATGCACTAGCAGAGGCACAGTAAAAGTGTTGTTTCTCCAACCCCAGTATCGATAATTGAAACTTGCAACATCCCGAAACATGCACACACATACTGATCCATTTTACGATCCAGCTCGGAGGAATCACCAACTGGCAGCGCTTTTTCGAGGAAACATACAGGTATCCCCTCCCTCTTCCCGGCCAAGAACATCAGCATCCTAACATCACCCCCCCGTAGATCCCTCCACCCAGGCGGCTGGGTCGAACTCCATGAAACACCCTGCAAGATCCACTCCGATAACCCCGACATCCCATCCGACCTTCCCTTCATGCACACCATGTCTCTCTTCGCCTCCACCTCCTCCCGACTAGGCCGGGTCTGTGGCGAAGAACTATTCGTATTCAAAGACTACATGGCAACTGCCGGGTTTGTAGATATCACCGAGACGCGATATCGCTTGCCGATTGGGCCGTGGTCGAGTGATCCAACTGGACGTGAGTTAGGCAGGTATAATCTGCTTAACTTTTTGGAGGGTATTGAAGGGTTTGCTTTGGCTGTTTGTAGTCAGGAAGGGGAAGGGGATGCACAGGATATGGTGAGGAAGGCGAGGAAGAATATTCTTGATAAGAGGGCGAGGCTGTATGTGAATTTGTGAGTCTTATTTTCTCCATCCTGAGAGGGGTAGGTGCTAATGTCCTGGGATTGCAGTGTGGTATTGAGAGGGAGGAAACCGACGGCGTGTGAAACGCTACCAAATACTCTACCAGAGCGATGATGGAGCTTTTTTTCTTTCTTGGGTTATGGGATGGGATGTTTGTAGTGCATTTTTGGGTTTTTCTTTTTTTTTCTTTTGGGATATGGTACGGAATCTTTTTAATGGTTGTGAACGGTCTTAATGTCTTCCCCCCCTCTCCTCTCCACCAGAGGAAGTATATAGGTATATAATCAATCATTACATATCCTTCCTTCCTTCTTCCTTCCTTTCCAATCACCCATCAACATCATCCACCACCTCCACATCCTCCCCCCCCTCCGCCTCCACATCCACCACCACCACCACCACCACCACGACCACCACTATCAACCAATTAGCTATAGCCATTCACCCGGTAGAGGCGGGAGCGGGTGAGTATACTAAGTCCTAGGAGCCAACCGCGTCGACTTCGTCATTGTAGTTCCGGGTCGTGATGTTGGAGGCGGACGTGTGCTGGCTGAATTCTGGCCCGAGAAGCGGCTAGGAAGACGCAGGCGGAGGGGGAGACACATTGCTGCTGTGCTTCTTTGTGTTAACAGCCTTTGTCTTTGTGTATTGTGCAGGATATTGTGGAGGGAGAAGTATACAGGGCTATGATACTGCAATCCCGCGATACTGATGCTATGAAACCGGCTGGAGGACGGGAAGGAAGGTGTGGTTATATACCCATACGATACTCAGAATAAGGAAAGAAAGAAAAGAAGTACACGATACATGGTTCGGGTATCTTTTTGGTGCGCTCTGGTAGCGGAGAGGTACCTCAGAAGCCTTGTACCGAGTATGTTGGATTGACCAAACGGGTGATCTCTAATTCAGCCCCTAACAGTCTGCCTTGCGTGAGACAAAATGTGCTATTTCGTATTTTTCACTTGTTATTCTCACACGCTCACTCGGTTCATTTCACACGCCCACGCTCACTGGATACGATGCGCATGCCCCGCTTATTGTGCATTGTTCGCGAATTCGACGTTGTGGAATGGGTGGTAAAGCAAGGCGGAGTGGAGTACTAGTACATAGCGCCTCGACGTAAATAGATGCAGGAATGTTAGGTATTGCGGGAAGGTAATGGTGTTGGCGGGGAGTGAGCGGGGAGGTGAGGCAGAAAAGGAATTTTGGCAATCGAGTGATCGAAATACTACAAAAGAATTTCACCTGTATGAACGTTGTGAATGAAATTTCGAAAATGGAGTTCGAACTCTTCCTGCTGTTATTTACCACATTCCTCCCCCAATAAGCAGTGAGTGGATTGGATTACATGTTTGCTTGCTTGCTTTCATCCCCCCTCCCTTCCCCACTTTCTCATGATATTTTTCATTCCCTCCCATCCATCCCATCCAGTCGATATTTGGATATCTTCGCTCTGCAGCTGGCCATCAACAAATGAAATAACAAAAGAAATAAAATGCTGCGCTCATGAAATGAGGTGTTCAAAACGAAAAAAAAAAGATCCGTCTAAACTAAAAAAGCACACAAAAACACAAAAAAGCTAAAACTCAAAGAAATTGCATCCATTATCCAAAAAACCCATATAAAATAAAAACAAAAGCAAAAAAACTCCACGTTAATAAAAAAGCGCCACTGCTGTGGTGTGGTGTTGGCCGACGAATCAAGCAGCGATTCCAACCTCCGTAGGTGTAGGCGTAAACCTCTCTTTCGCATCTTCAAAACTCAAAATCTCCGTAGCAGGAGTCTGTACCCCCGTCGGTGTAACACTACTATCTCTTCTCTGCGGCTGTGGTGGTGGTGGACGAGGGGTTGCAGCATCATCCCGTTCCCGTTCCGTGTACTCTTCTGCCGGGATCGCAACACCGCCAGGATGTCTTCTTATCACGCCGCCTCCCGCGCTTGAACTTTCTGGTGGTGGTGGAGGAGGAGGGGAGAGGCCAACGCCGCCGATGACGCTGCTGCTCGAACTCATAACCACGCCGTCGTCGTTCGGGATCAGCTCCGAGAAGTCGGATTCGCTGGGCGCGGCGTCGATTACTTGGGTGGTGGGGGAGATGAGGTTTTCGGGGGAGTGGGAGCAGAGTTGGCGGGTGAGTGGGGGGAAGGAGGTGGTGATGGAGTGGGAGGTTGATTGCACGCTTTCGTGGGGCTGTTTATTGTGTCAGTCGGTCAGTTATGGGGGGGAGGATGGTGGTGGTATTACATCTCCATTTGCCAGCGCTTTCTGCTCCAAATCATAGGTCTCTGGGAAATACCCGTTTGCGTTTCCCCATCCTGCGCCATCAAGTCGTCTCGGAGACTCGACGATGTATGGTGCATCATCGATCCGCTCGGGGAAGAGGGAAATGATGTCTTTTGCCGACGGTCGACCCTGAGGTTTATCGCAGAGACAGGCCTCGACGATCTCGCGGAAATATGTGGGGACGTCGTCGGGGGCTTGGTCCATTGTTAGTGGGCGCTCCATAGCTTCCGGTTCATCCCTCTCGTGCGCCATCCCCCAAAGCACCATGCCGAGCTGGAAAATATCGCTCTTCACACCAATGTACATCCCAATACGCTGCAACCCGTCTATCATCGCCGTAATCTCCGGGGGTTCCCATCCAACGGGACATCCACGCCGGTTGATGTCTATGATTTTCGCATTCTCGTGGTCGTCAATGACGATATTGGAGAGGGTAAAGTCTCCTTGAACATATCCTGCCTCATGAATCTCTGAGAGCCCGGAAACAATCTGTTTTGCCCATTTCTCGCGGGTAGACCAGCGGAGTTTTCCGCGCTGGTTGAAAAGGATATCGATTAGAGCGCCCTTCGGGGCGTAACTGATGAGGAGTCCCTTGACTTTCTGTCGTTGGTCGTCGACGACGCATCCGCCGAATTGGATGACGTTGTCGGAATCTGCAAGGGCGTATAGCGCATTGATTTCGTACAGAAACTCGTCTACCGTGTCTGGGCCGGGGATTTCCTTCTTGATCATGATCTCCCCCGCGACACCAACTTTGTAGACGAAGCCGGAGAGGTGAGAATCAAATTCCAGGTCGGATTCGCGGTACTTGGGGCATTTGAGATGCGCGATCGCCATCACCGGAGGGTATGGGATTATCTCGTTGATATCCTCCGTGACGTGCACGTGCAGGCGTCCCTCGCTCGTCTGCAGCTTTAGATTGGTTATTGTGTCGTAAAAGATGATATCCTGCAGCGAGTCGCGGATGGCTTCATATATCTTTGCGCTCTTGTCTCTCTGGAACCGCAGCTTGCACAGTTCTTTTTCCAGAGTTCCCTCCTCTGCACCGCGGTAGTCGCACGAGATGGTGATTCGTCGCCGGAGGTTCCTTTCTTGCGCATACGTGACAAAGAACTTTTCTCGGTTGGATTCGTCGCGGAAATGCATACTGAGATTAAGGATCCATCTCCATTCCATCTCTTCTTCGATCTCCCTGCTCACCAATGGGGGTTCCTTATCTTCCTTCCCATTCCACGAGTCAGAAGAGGTATCGCTAAGCCCTTCCTCACACGCGGTGATGATCTGGGGTTCACTTTCTCTGGGGCCACGTTCGGGCCTCGGTAACACAGCCAATTCCATATTTGGTGCTGTCGCTGTCGTAACATCCTCCCTCTTCTGCTCTGGCTCATCTGCCTTCACCACCGCTGTCTCCTCCTCATCTTCCTTCTTCTCCTCTATCTTCTCCTCCGCCACCTTACCATCCTTCTTCAACTCCCCCTGGAAATCCAACAACCCAGGCACCAAATCACCATTCCGTTTCTCCACCGCCGCCTTCTCCTGCGCATGAATCTCCTGTAAATCCGAAATACTCGTTATACTCTGGCTCTGTATAGGCTTCAGACTCCTCGAGCTCTCCTTCGCCTGGTTCGCGGGGTTCCTTCGATCGACAGATAGCGCGCGGCGCTCGTGGTTCGGCGGTTCGTACGGTTTCAACCGATCGCGCTTCTCGCTCTGCATTCTCTTCAGGGTCGGGGGTCTTGGGAGACCAGGCACCACACTGCGTCTTCCGGTTCGTCGCGGGTTCGGGGGTGTAACTGGATCTTTAGGAGGAGGGGTCGGGGGCGGAGGAGGAGGAGGAGCAGGCTGCTCTTTCGCTGTCGTTGTCGGGGCGGCATGTTTGCTGTCTCGATGATATAGGTTGAATTTTTTGCGCAAACGGGAAACGAGACTTTGTTTCTGCCTTGGAGTAGTAGCTGGAACTGCTGGGGCGCCATTAGTAGCAGACGGCCTGTCCTGCATCGTTGACTGAGCCATTCCCATAAATCGGTGGGTGCATCAACCCGCCGTCGGCGAAGGCGATGCTCGTCGTTGTCGTTATTCGACTGTACGGAAAAAAAAAGGGAAGAAAACAAGATTTTGCTGGATCCCTTTTTTTTTTTTGCTGCAGCAACCCGTCGGGAATTCTTTTGCTTACAACCCTCAATTGGAAACTTGGAGGGTTGTTCCTTCCCCGCGCGTGCGCGCCCTCACCGCTTCAATGTTGTTTGTTTGTTTTGTTTGTTTTTCCTTCCCCGCCCCCGTCAAGTTTTTTTTTTCGTATGTTGCTTGAATCAATTCGTTTCGCAGGCCTTTTTTGTTGTTTTCCGTATATATGAAAATCGCGGGAAAACGTGAGCTGGCGATTTACCGTTTCGTGTTGTTCACGTCGTGGTTTCGTGGGGTTTCGGAGGTGTGATATAGGTCCCCGTCGGGTTGTCGCGGCGAACGGGTGTGTGGTCTGATGATGTGTTTTTTCCTTTCGTTCGTTCACAAACCAGCCGGTTCTTGCTTTTGGCTTTCTTTTCTTTTTTTATGGCGGACTCCGAACCCGACTAGGATGATGAGCTCACAGGGAGGGAGGGGGAACGTTTTAATCGCGCGCTTGCAAGGGGGGGAAAAGTAGGTTGCGGATGAGTATGAGGGTGACAGTTGGCAGAGAGATAGAAGAGATAGAAAAGCTTGTGATGACGATGACACCTGCTGACAATGATGATGAATGGGGTGGAAGGAAAAAAATAAAAAGGAATCGAAAGGAACAGAATGTAGCGAAAACGTTTGCCTGTAGAATTGGATGTGCGCAGAGATAGGCTGCTTGCTGCTGCGGAACAAGTGGGTTTCAAGTAGGCGGTGTCAAAGCAGATGCGCAAGCCCGACGAAAGGGATTAAGCAATAAAATTTCTTTCTGTAATGTAAGGCCCCTCCGTACAGATGGGATTATGGGATATGGGAAATGGATTGGTGGGACACGAGGCAAGGCAAGGCGGGCAATTGAGTTTTACGTGTGGAAAAAAATCCGGTATAATACAGTCAGGCAGATTGGGATCTGCAGGATAGAAGGGGAGCTGAAATGATGTTGAAAGAGAGAAAGTGCGCCCGACGACGACGGCAGGATTAAGTAGTAGTCAGTTTTCTTTCTGTCTGTCTGTCTGTAGTCAGAATTAGTGAGGACTGCCTCTAGAGAGTGTGTAGAATGAGGATGCAAGAAAAAGAAGACAGTCCGCGATTCCGCGATCTGGGGAAGCAGCACACTTTTCGCACGACGGACGAAGGACGACGAACGACGAACAGGAACAGGATGAGTGGAACGCACGCAAGTTATTTGCACTCCAGCATTTTCTTGGGAGAAGCAGACGACGGATGGATCGGCTTGTTTTAATATCATTCACAGCACCACACACTACCAACCCCACTTTATACCAAGAATTTCTTCACTCAACGGGCCCAATCATTAAATTCCTATAAACCCACATCTCCTCACCGCAGAAATGCACTCGGAGTCCTCCGAGCACGTGAATTAGGGCTAGGTGTAAAGCAATGTAATGTTTCACTGCTTCTTCAGCTCGACAACGTTTAACATTCCAATCTCGTTGCTAGCAGGAACACGTACTCTAGTCAATGCTACTCTCCGCCCCAGTTTCGAGCTCTTTTTGGGACTTCTTATCTTATCCATGTCATCCTACCCACCCGTGTGTGCAATCGGCGTTTCTTCTCGTTCACGTATGGACGGACACGTTGACACCCGCTGGAAGAACCGAACATCGACCGAGCAAGGGAATTGTGCTACGAAACTCGGGTGTCAAACCAAAAGAGGCGAAGGGGAGGGTTTCCCCTAGTTTGATAAGCGTGAAGCGGTGGGATCCGTTTAGGTGGCCGTTCGTCTTGTCAAAAACGTCAACGTCGGTCTGCTTCATCAAAAGACCCGCTATCCAAACTCGTCTTTTCCTGGTAACTAGCAGCCCATCTGTCGTATTACCAAAGTATTTCAAAGAGTGCCGGTATACCGTTCGGTCCAAAGCGGTAAAAGACGGCGGCGGCGGCAGAATTCCAAAAAAACCGTGGAACTGCATTCGTCTCCATCGTATATGCGGCGTGCTGCGATCTCACTTCTCAAGTGTGGGCTGAAGATACAAGTATATACCGTTCTGGATATAAGGGTCTGGATCAAGGAACCTGACCACCATTCCTCCGTTTCCAACAACTCGTGCGTCTCGAAACATCACTAGTTGCATCTGGACCTACAGATTCGATTGGGCTTCATAGGGCGGGGTGGGGTTAGGGGTTCTTTTTTTTGCTGCACGTCCGCCCGGATCCAGAAACAAACACACACTCACATACAGCGCACACATTTTGTTCCCTCGTGCTCTGGAAGACGGCCCCCATTAACAGCACGTTGTTCGGTGCACAGCCTCGCGGGAACGACAACAGCAACGTTGACGATAACACTCCCCCCCTATTAATTGTTTACTATAGAGTACTTGTACAAAGTACTGCCTCACAACTGCATAATGAGCTGGCAGGCAGCAAGTTATGAAATTTTTTCATCATCAACGAACAAGGCACAGAACGCAAAGCAAAGTAAAAGCGCAGCGCAGTTTAAAACAACAACCGTCCCGTCCGCCGCCGAAGGAACGAGAACAAAAATACCGCTTACCTAGCTAGCTTAGCAGGCATCTCGGCCCTAAATTTCTCGCTTCCAATCCATCCATCGTCTCATCGTCATAGTGGGTTAAAGGTACGATTGCCCTTTCATCATCATACATAAGAGCACACAGCAATAGCAGCAGGACGCACGGTCTCTGACTAGGTGAAGTGAGCCCCGAGGTTGAGCGAGTGAGTGGTTGGGGTATAACCTTTCCTCCGGGGTGAATGGTTGGGGATTGCATGGGGGGGCATGCAGATCCGTGGCTCCTATCGGATCCCTGATCGGCTGCATCATAGTCTACCGACCAAGAAGGCAAGGGCAAGGTTTATACGATCGTGGGTAGACTACCTTTTGGGGAGACCCCACCGCTGCCTCACAAGGCTTCTAAGTTCTCAACAAAGACTCAACATCATACACTGCGAAGCCTCGGCCTTTCTTTCATCAATTCACCACGTATCATATCCTGGGCCTTACCATGTCTATTCCTTTAATAGTCTGTCAGACGGGGCTTGAATATCGGATTCGGCGTGGCGTAGCCTAGCGAAAATATAACCGTCTAAAGACTCACCCTCTTCCCCAAAAGCCTCCCATATCATCCTGCTTCTGCGTGCTGCCTGCTTCCTGCAATCTGCCGAAAAAGCCTAACTACCACATGACGGCGCACGCGCACACCCTTTTTTCCCATGCCGTCCAGATTGCAATATATACATATACCCACCTTGAGCCGTTCTCTGCTTCCCTCCTACACATGCAGGAAGCAGCGGAGCCTCTTACTTTTTTTTACCGCCCGAATCAGAGACCGACCACGTCAATCCGAGTGTGGGGAAAGGCAGGCAGGCTGACAATAGCAGCCACATACATGTAATCTATTATGATAACCCCCCGTTAACTCGTCAAATATGTGCTATGCGGGGAAAGGTGTGGAGATCCCGATCCCGTCGCAAGGGAAAGTGTGGTCGGTTGTATAGGTGTATCATAAAGTAGAATACTTTGAAAAGAAAAAAAATGATATTCCACTTCCTTCAGGAACCCCCCACAGTGCTTCTGGATCTCAATCATTTCATTGTCAGAGGAGGGAAAAAGGGGGAGGGGAGGGGAGGGGAGGGGGGATCTGTTCTAGCTTTAACATATCATGCACATCATGATCCTCCCGACTTTCCGCTCCGTGCCGTGGACAAATGTATTTCATACATCTACCTTCCCGATCACATATATATATACAAAAAATTCCCCACACTTTCCCCACGGCAGCAAAAAAAGAAAAAAACACGATGAGAGGAGAACATGAACAGTAAGCGAGCAAAAGAGCAAAAAAGGGCAATCCGGCATCCAACAAATCGACATCTCTTCCCCCGAAAATCGAGAGAAAGAGAGAGCGCGCGGTAGAATACAAATAAAAAGCTACAGACGAGAAGTAATGTACAAAAAGAGGACACCGTCGTCTAGTGATTTGTTTTTGTAGTTTCCAGGTTCTCCCGTTTCTCCGTCTAGCAGCCGACGAAATCTCTAAAAAACGCACAAAAACGCAGCAGTAAGTAAAAAATACGTGTATCGGACAGTCCAAAACCCTTTCATATACAACACAAAAGCTACACAATTTATATATGTAGACTTTCTGCACCCCATACCCCGAACGAATCAATGACGCTTAATCATCATCTTCGTCACGATGCTCCTTCTTCTTCTTCTTTTTCTCCGCAAGATTCGCCTTCCACAACGTCCGAGCCCTCTCCTTATCAAGATTATGGAATGCCAACTCGAAAACATCCGAGTACCAGCTAGCCGGACGACCGTCCAATCCTTCCTTAATGTTCTGTATCACAGGCGTTGTGTCAGCAAATAATCATATCCCGAATATGTAACAACTACAACACTTACATCCGGAAGTTCTAGCCAATCAGAGATGTTATCAGCCGGGAAGATGATGGTCTTCGCTCCAGACCTTCTCGCAGCAACGGCCTTCTCGCGCAATCCACCTATCCGCAGCACTTTACCCGTGACGGTGAGTTCGCCAGTCATAGCGATAGTAGCATCTACCTTGTGGTCTAAAGCCAGAGAAAGGAGCGATGTCGCCATTGTAACACCGGCGGACGGTCCTGCGAAAGTGCATTTGCATTAGCTTCGTTTTTCTTTCTCTTCTCGGAGCAAAGATTGGGGGCGGTTTGAGATGCGTGCGATGTCACTGCGCGTGCGTGAGGCTTACCATCCTTAGGTACTGCACCTTCGGGGCAATGCAGGTGCAGTCTTGCATGCTCGAAGAAGCGGTTTTCGGGGAAATCTTTCGCCATGAGTCCTTTGACGAATGAATAGGCTACCACTGCAGACTCCTTCATGACGTCCTTCAGGCTGCCAGTTCTTTCTAGCCCCGGTCGTCCTGATGAGGACAACACCGTCTCTAGGATAGACTCGACATATAGTGCTGCTCCTCCCATGCGCGTCCACGCTAGTCCCATGACAACTCCAGGTGGTGGTACATCGTACAACCTATCCGACGTGAAAACTGGCGGACCAACATAATCCTTTAGATTCTCCTTCGTAATGTTGACGTGGACCGAGGAGGGAACTTCCAATGATACCCTAGGAGTTTCGGTGGTCTGGGACGCCATATCGGGTTCTTTCTTTTGTGGATCCTCAGATTTCTCGATCCTCTCCGCCTCCTTTGCCGCGTTCTCCAGAGCGATCTTGCCTTCCTCCGTGATCGCCTTCTCTTCAGGCAAAGCTTGTTCGCCAAGATCTTGAACAATCTTCAAGGCCGACTTTCGGAATACCTTTTCAATCTGCTTCTTGAGATTGCGGACACCACTCTCCCTGCAGTAGGACTTGATTAATTCCTCAATTGCATCTTTCTGCAATTGAACATCAACGTCTTTCAATCCGCTCAACTCCTTCGCTTGCGGGGCGAGGTATTTGTCGGCAATCGCCATCTTCTCGTCGGCTACATAGCCTGAGAGCTCAATCATCTCCATGCGATCCAATAGCGGCCGCGGGATTGTGTCGGTCATATTAGCCGTACAGACGAATAGGACTTTCGAAAGGTCGACAGGTACGTCCAGATAGTGATCCAAGAAGGAAGAGTTTTGTTCCGGATCCAACAGTTCGAGCAGTGCCGATGCAGGGTCTCCCTGATGACCATGGCCGATCTTGTCCACTTCGTCTATCAAGACTAGCGGATTCTCCGTCTGGCATTTCTTGAGGGCCTGGATGATTCGACCGGGAAGCGCGCCAACATAAGTACGGCGGTGTCCCTTGATCTCCGCAACGTCGGTTAGGCCACCCACGCTAAACCTATAAAACTGCCGATTCAACGCTCTTGCAATCGATTTGCCAATCGAAGTCTTGCCAACACCTGCACAAGAGAAGGTTAGAGAATATGACCATTATGACGAGTAGTTGATGCGCATACCTGGTGGTCCGACAAAGCAGATGATCTTGCCTTCCACTGTTCCTCTGAGTTTCCCAACCGCAATGAACTCCAGAATACGATCCTTGACATCCTTGAGTCCGTAGTGATCTTCTTCAAGAACGGACATCGCGTGATTAATCGAATAGTTCTCTGTTGATCGTTGACCCCAAGGAATCTGTGTAAGCCAATCAAGATAATTCCTAGTAACATTGAATTCCGACGCTGCAGGTTCCAGGTGACTGAGCTTGTTAAGCTCCTAAAACGTATATTCATTAGAAATGCCATCAACTCGTCAATGATACCGTAACTTACTTCATCGAAGACTTTCTTCACAGCTTCTGGCATAGTCAATTTCTCGGCCTTCTCCTTGAACTTCTCAACCAGCTTGTCCTTGCCATCGCTCTCAGTTCCAAGCTCCCGTTTGATGCCCTTCATTTGCTCCAGAAGCCAGTATTCTCGCTGTCTCTTCTGGATCTTGGCCTCCACATCCTTGCTAATTTTGCTTTGCAATTGGGCATTCATCAACTCCTTCTTGAGTACCACAAGTGCTTTCTGAAGCCTATCGTCTACAGACAAAGACTCCAAAACCTCCTGCAGTTCTTTGACCTCGCCCGAAGAAACAGCCGCTGCAAAATCAGCCAGCTTAGCAGGCTCCTCGATGACATTACCAGCAGACTGTGACATAGAAAAAGTTGATATCTGATCCCGAAACAACGGGTTCAATTGAGCAACCTCCTTGAAAACATTGACGATTTCTGACGTCACCGCACGGATCAGTGGATCCTTCTTGTCGTGAGGCTCTTCAATAAGGTTTTCAACATCGACAATGCTGACGTCGTACTTCTTTAAAAATGACGTAGCGTACTCTCCGGAACCGTGCGAAGGCCTTCCTATTTCCGTTGGCTCTTCGAAGCTAGCCACCACATCACCCTTGTCCTGTCGCTCTTGGTATTCCTCCGTGATTTCTTCGATCTCTACCTGTGAAGTAGGCACAGGTTCGTTGGGCTTTGCAGAGCCTTCGGCTCCTCGTGGCTGCAAACTGGTAATCTTGATACGGCGGTGAGGGTAGAGAACCGCCGTTAAGCTGCCCTCTTCACCGTGGACCGGGAATGCGCTGGTGACCTGAGCGAACACTCCCACATCATGAACATCATTCAGATTCTCAATCGTGTCGCCATCCGCATCCTCATCCTTGAAAAGAAACGCTCCAATATATGGTTGTCCCCGCTTCATCATCTCCTGGATTGCAGCCGCAACGTTTGGGTCCTTGATTGTAACCGCCTTGTAGAAGCCTGGGAACAACGGCCTCTTCGCTATCGGAAGTGCCATGACCTGGGGGTAGATATCCGGGACCATCGGCTTCTGTAGAGCGCGACCAGCAGTCGACGGCTTAGTCCTGCCTCCTCCACTCCCGCCAGATTCGCCGCCATTGCCGTTATCATTGCCACCCCCAGAAGTACCTCCCGCCGACGAGCCGCCTTTAAGTATCTCCCCGGGTGAGGGAGCGCCATCCCCTATACCTCGCTTCCCGGTGTCTACCTTTGCTCCACCCTCCTCTTTCCCCTTCTCTTTGTCTTTCTGCTTTCGTTTCGCCTCCTGGTCGACTTCCTCCTCGACCACGTCCTTGTCCCCCGGTGGACGCTCCTTCAGCCGTAATGCCGACAATGTGAAGTCCCTCCGTAATCTAACTATATGAGTGTTCGAGGGAGAGACGGGCGAGGTGGTAGTTCGTGGTAATGCTTGCGATTGCTGTCTCGGGAGAGCGTTCAAGCACGTATAGCAACGCGCCGAAGCCGGAAGCTGTCGCGAAGAAGAGGTTCGTAATCTGCCTTGCGATAGTCGGATTGCGAACCGCCAGGGGAGGTTATGTCCGTACGCCATTGTAATGGAGAGGACTGGGAGGCGAATTTGGAGAGGTGGATTGTGTGGCGGGGGAGGAGGAGGAGGAGGGAAAGAGCACCGAGTTGAAGCTAGATAGAGGCGGGAACAAAAATCAATTACTGAATTAACGTAATAAGACGGAGATATAGTACAAGCGTCGCAGCCCGAGCTCCCCACGGTGACTGAGATGAAGATGATGAGGTCGACGTTGGTTGGTAGTGATGATGAAAAGCTTTGGATGCTGTGTGACGCTTGGCCTGTGCAGCCGCGCTCGCTCGGGATTTGTCACCGAAGAACAAGCGTCATACGTAGAACCGAATCGAATCCCGGCCTTCACCAATTATCACCAACATCGTATTCATAAACAGTCACTCATACTATTCGGTGATTTTCAGCTCCTCGCAGAGGTAGTAGGTACTCAAGTAGTTATACATGCATATACAGCTTTTTCCCCCCCTTCCCTCCCTTTCCGTAAAAACACAAGCATGCTAGCATAGGCACAGACAGATGTTTCGTATGTAGAACAGTAAGTAAATGCTCCCCCGTAAGAATAGACAAGAATTCGAAGATGCACCCCGCAAAAAGCACAAAGACCACCACGCACCACGCACCACATTCCCCTTTCCCCGAGCCATCGTGACCTGACCCCTTGGTATCATACGTAAAAAAAACATCCACATAGGTACAGCAAAAAGCAAGCTAGAAAAGCAAAAAAACAAGGATGAGTGCGTAGAAAAAACCCCCCAGACAAAGACAGAAACGAAACGGAAAAGAGTAACCAGATACAGGTAGCCTGCACAGCACATCCGCACATACAACAACCAATCAGTCAATTGCCCGTTCCCATAAACACCAAATTTCACGAAAACCCCCATCCCATCCCCAACCCTCAAAGAACCATCTGCAACAAAGGGAACAGTAAAAAAATATAATACGGAAGGACAAAAAAAACTCCCCTTAAACTCCCGCATCGTAGTTGGTAGGGATATGATATACTGCAGTAAACGATGGGTCGAGTGGAACAAAAAATAAGCTTGGGCCTCCCTGAATGCATGCTGAAAATTCGAACCGGAGAACGCGATCGAGAAAAATCCGTTGGTATATGACATGGTAGAGTTGTATCCGATGGTAAAGAGGAAAGGGATGCTTCTGACATTCGATATATACGGCGCCCTAGTTTGGTACCTCCCCCGTGGTGATACTTATGCAATTCTTTAGCAGCCGCGCTGCTTCCCCTAGCAGCTCCCACCGGCAATTAAGAAACATTTCTTGCAGCGTCAACAGCAATCCCAAGCACCCATTCTTATTTGGCATTGCGCCCAGTTCCGCAGGTGACCTCAGGTTTCCCGCCGTCCTCAGAAAAGCCCTCATATTAGCGAAAGCCTCCTGTTGACCACCAGGCACCCGAAATGGTTGTTCCAGGGGTCCTTCGAGCGCATATCCATAAGACCAAACTACCAGGCATGCATAATACAGAACCCACGGCCGATTGAGAAGGTGATCGTCACGAGCAGAGTAGACAGGAACTCCGGTGGTGCTTCCTGCAACGCTCATGGTTCGGGAATTCGGAGTTGGTGGCTCATCATCTTCAAATTGCATATCCACCCGTTCTTCGGGGAGCAGAACCTTGCTCAAGAACTTAAGCGCATAGAAAGTTGCGTCTCGTGCTTGGGCGGTCGGGGCCCATCCTTTCATCTTCTTCCGGGTAGTTTCGGCATCATGGCGTGTGATGGATCGACCGAGAAGTCGACGGGCTCCTGCGTAAATTTGAAGATCGACCACATCGACGTGCATTGACATATGGGCAAGGTGGTGTAAAACCGTTCGACTCTCGAAAATGTTTTCGTGTTCTATATCTTCGGTCGCATAGTAAACCCCACCAAAGTTTTGGGGCCGTAACTTGTCCAAAGAAGCATCAAAGTCCTTTTTCCAGTGATCGAAAGATTGTGTCAATGTAGCCCGCCACCTTTCCTTTCCCCCCAGTTGCTGCACAACACCTAATGAAGATATCTGTACGTCTCTTTGATGAAGGTGCCATGCAATGCTCAGCAAACCGGCCATGAGAATTGTCCGACCGAATGAGTTGGTTGCGACATGTTGTCCTTGAAGCGTCTTCTTAAGGCCCTCGAGGAACGTGGGGGTGTGAACACTATTCTGCAATAAGGATTGCTGGATGCTGAAAACCTCCGAGGCGCTACTAGCAGCCCATAGTGTCTCGTCGCACGGAAGCTGGAGTCGCATTTCGTGTGCAACCATCACAGCAGAATGACCAAACATTGTGGCGTGCGTTGCATCAATAACGAATGCAGCAAAGGCCACTCGTTTAGTTGCTTCTTGCATGATCCATCGATTCCAAGCTTCGTCGCTGCTGTTCCCAGTCCCCGAACCAGGCTGCCCGCTGAAGGTGATGCTACTTCCGTCGCTACTGGACTTTGCATCACGCCCACTTTGAGGGGAATCAAGGGACCCAGACCGTCCCGTTAGTGACGAACCACGCCTCATCAATGTCAATGTCGTGGCATGGTGGATATGGGCTCGTTCATGGAGTCTCCTATCTGCATACATCTTCTCAAACGTTTCCAGGAGGAGTAGGGCTTGGAACACCCATAACTTTGCTGGAGGGCGAAAATCCTCCTGATCGAAAATTGTCCATCGTAGATTCCGTGATACAAGATTAGCCATATCCATAGCCTGATGGGATCCCTCGGGGTCTGATTTGATGTCCGTGCAAGCCGCTCCAATTATGATGACGCATAATAGCAACACATCGGGGGTCTTTTCGGCCGAAAACGTTGGACGATGGAGTATAGGCATTTGAGGGTGAAAGTGCATCCAATACAACGAGATATACATCTGCATCATGCTCAGACTCAAAGGGTGTCGTTCATCGTTGGCGGCAGGGCCGGAGGCAATACCGTCGGGGAACGCAGACTGGACTTCTCCAAACCCATCCACCACATATAGAACCTGCTGCCGCTTATTGTCGGAGAGAAGAGATTCCTGAGGCGGACTTGGAGGTGCGATTGTACTGATATTCATTGGATGGGTGTTGAGTGGAGCGTTGAAGAACGAGTGTTGGTACTCTGGAATGTTGCCATAAGCGTCTTGGGGCACGCCCGGTGCATTCCACTGCTGCTGCTGCTGGGGCATACCAGGTTGTCCTTGCGCCATCTGGCTGTTGCCCTGAGAATCGGTTCCCATCAACATGTCCAACCAATCCCCCGCCATTCCAGCAACATGTCCCCATTGTGGTGATCGGCTGTAGCCTGATTCGCCGAAAACTGGAATGGTGTACTGCAGAGACATCGGGTCTAACTCCATGGAAGTTGTCATAGGGACAGTCGATGGGTCTAACGGGCCGCCCTGGGTAGCATAATTACTATGTCCCGAAGCAGACGTTGTAGGGAGGCTCAGATTCGGATATGCTGGTTGGGGCAACGAAAACGCCTGATAATTCTGCTGAGAGGCAAACTGTGTTCCCGGGCCCTGAGTAGATACCGGCGTCGTCGAAATCGGAGCCACTGGACCTATATTAGAACTGAATGATGCACTAGTAGAAGCCGATGATGCCGAATACGGCGACTTAAGTGACAACCCATGCATATTGGTTGTAGGGGTAGTGATGGTTTGAAGAATTGGACGGCTGAAACCAGGCTTACTTGACGATGTATTGATACCTTGTGTCTTGAGGTGTGGGCTTCGCCGCCCACCAAACACTGCACCAGTGTTGTCAACTGGCGAACTGGAATTCATGGTCTGGTACTTGTGTGGAATATCTGCCACACTTGCCCGTCGTTGTGCAGGAGCGGAATCCGAGGTTATTCTCCGATACTTTGTGCGGTCTTCGCCCTCGGATAGAGGTATCACGCTGGACAACAACCCCGTCGGAGCCGAACTCTTGCGTCGCGGAACCATACCACCACCCGGATGAGGTGAAACCTGGTGAGGACTTTGCTCCTCTCGTTTGATTAACATCGGTGATTCCGGCGACAACGAATACTTGTTTGTGTCGGGATTTTTCGAGTCGCTCATGCTCTTGATATGCATGCTTGTCCGTTCCAGGTTGTCCTTGCGTTGCAGGTGCGAGCCCCTATTGGTGTGTCTCTCACGGTGCCGCGTACAAAGATCTTGTCGAACAAATGATCGTTTGCATTGGGGGAAATCGCAGAAATATATCTGCTTTGGTTGGTCTGTCAATAGTCAGCTGTTCTATTGCATTCCGAAAAGTTTTTCTTAATTATCAAGCCACATCTCGATCTATGCCATCTTTTCTTTTCTCTTTCATTGGTCCGGGTTGTGTTTGTCTTGTCCATTATGTTTTGTGTCGTCCCAATTTCCAGAAGCAGGATCAAGGATGGCTTACGGTTTAGCTGATGCCGGTACAAATGTTCGGCCCTCGAATAAGACTTTCCGCAGCCAGGATGAGGGCATTCGAACTTTTTGTCCAACCCTTTCCGACTTCTCCTTCGCTTCCGCGTAGTCGGAACTTCGGTGCCGTCCCCCAACCGACCACTCCCGGAAGTCTCGCTTCCATCCACCATATCGCCGCCCGGACCATCTCGACTTCGTTCTCTGCCCCGCGGTTTCTCCTCAATATCTTCCTGATAACTCTCGACGCTTCCGGCGTCGATGTGCTGTTGTTGTTGTTGCTGCTGCTGTTGTGGTTGCTCCTGAGATTGTTGCTGTTGCTGTTGCTGGCCAGCTTGAAGGCCAGCAATTTGAGGTGGTTGCATTCCCGGTACTCCGTTTATAGCATCCGCAATCTGAGACCCATTGACGTCCAATTCCATACGGATGAGATCCTCCTACTCGCGCACCCACTTCTGTTCTGACCGCGACAACAATGTCAATGTGAGTAGTGTTGTTAACGGAGATGTTCCACCTTGGTGCTCTGTCTTTCCTCCTTCCGTCTGGAACAGTAGGTGTCGTACGAAAAAAACCCCGCGTGACTAGCACCTATAGTACCCGCCCAGGATCCGGCAAAATCTTCTCCCTCAACCCAAACCGAAAAGCGATAGTTTTTTTTTGATTTGGAATTTCCGAGGCGATCTATCACAGGGTTGATGATGCGTCGCCCTCGAGTCGCGGTAGAGGACGAAGCGCACGCGATGGAAGAGCCAGCTCCAGCAAGATGGTGAAGTTGATGATGACAGCGACGATGCGGGAGCGGCGCAGGAGGCACGGATAAACAGAAGCGTGAACTCGGCAGGAACAGGAGTGTAAAGTGTGGAGGCCACTATACAAGGATGTGTTATTGCAAACAGCAGTACCGCCACCACCGCAGCAACGAAGGCAACGTTTTCCGGCCGGCGGTGAAGGCGTTTTTGGGGGGGGAAGTAGTCAATGGATTAGGCAGAGCTGACAGTTGGCGGGAGAACGAGCGGGGTTTTGGAAGGGAGGAGTGAGCTGTAGGCAGTCAGCGAGTGGGTGCGAGCTGACGGTGGACCAGTGCACTGACTGTACTTGGAGTGGTTGGCCGGGTGGTGTTGTCGAAAGACGGTGGTGTTGTCGAAGAGGGGGCGTGAAATGATACCCAGCTAAGGAGTACAAGAAGTACTTAGTACCTAGTGCAGTGCCTACCTTAGAGCAGATAGATAGATCTCAATATCTGGGTTTCCCGGCCTGGGTAGACGAGTTGGAATCTAGGGGTGCGTGTAGGGTATAGTAGTAGGCAGGCAAGGCAAGGCAGGAAGGCGACAGAACAGGATCTAGTTGTAGAATTCGGCAGTGACGAGTGCGTGCATCTGAATATAATTATTTATTGTGGGGATGGCCTAGGTATAGCTGGAGAGCAATTGGCGAGGCAACAGTCCACCCAAGTTGGGAGCGTGACTTGCGACGTTCGGTTCAGATGAATCAAAGGGAGGCGAGCCTGGCGAGGAAGTGCAGCAAGTGGTGCTAGCTATAGACGCAGTAGCGACTCGGGGCTTGCTATTACGCAACTGCAATAAGAAATAAGAAATAATAAGAAATCGACAGCTAGCAGCTATCATAGGATGTAGACCCGGCCAGATATATGTGGCGGCTGTAGCATGTATGGAAGCAGAGAAGAATTCGAAGAAAAACCCATCAACCATGCTTGCTCGATGTGTGGTTGAGCCAGTCATGGACAGTGTGCATAGGATCAATGCTAACTGTAGCCATCGCGAATGTGAAAAACCTTTCACCTAGCTTTGCTGCAGCCAGCAGCAGAAACAGCAGCAGCAGCACAGGCGAGTGTGAGATGACGAAGGGGCTATAGCAGGTGTGCTGCACGATTTCTGTGGGGAAGTGCACCCCAGCAACTGCAGTTAGAGTGCTAAGTACCTAATCTGGGAAATAAGCCGCACTTCTATGGGAATGGGAATAAGCCGCACACCACGCAATGCTGCCGCTACTTTTGAAGAGAGAATAGAGCTCTGTAGATCCTTTTCTGAAGTCTTCAATCCAGAGCTCTCGACGGACAGAACGCTTTGTTTCGGTGATTCGCGGTTGGCTTCGCTGGATACCGACCATTGCAGGACTCATGAAGAATAAGCTGCGCGGTTTTTTCCCCAGATTACCAATATATGACAGTATCACGACTTCTTTCCCATGTCTTTTCTGAAGCGAAACGCCATTCCCCAAGTTGATAGGAAGTAGGCCGATTACTCATTGTGCCACTTGCTCAAAACTGCGGCGACCGCCTACACGTTCCTCATATAATCGCCGTTTCTCTGAATATATATCCCTCAGACCACGTTTCGCTGAAGTCTCCAGGTCTATATATCGCCGTCCGCCCGGCGAAGTTGTCGACATGTCTTGCAGTGGCTGCGGCCTGACGCCAACAGGTAATTAGAACTTCCAACCCTATATCGCAGCACACGGATTATTGAAAGTTGCGACTAAATTCGGGGCATCGCGAGTGAGTGAGAAAATCAGCTTGTGGAGAAAAATGCAGCTACCGCAATCAGAAATCTGGACTATTAATCCTGGTGACCGGACTAGAGTATATTAAATATTCGAAGGCCGCGGTAGGAGAAGAAGAATTCAAGGCATCGTCCCCCATGGGTGCCTGAGATCTTCCCCATACCTTGTGATCGTGAAAATTATATAAAGATCACATCCCTTTGTGCGCCATACATGTCAAAAACTGCGACTATGAGCGTACCGGTCCTTCGGAAATTTCAAAATGCAGTTGGTGTTGAAATAGATAAACAATACGGACCCGGAAGCCCCAACCACGGAATAGAAGAAGCGCTACACCCGCACGTTCGCTACGTTTGTCACGATCCATCGTTCGATCTGATCATGATCAGCCTTCACCTTTTCAATGTTACGCACAACATCGTCTTCCTACTCCCCCATCTGCCCCGCCTTTTGGACATTTGGATTTCACAGTATTATTGACCACGTACACAAAAAGGACCGTTTGTCTTGCTGAACGTTTGCGAACCGCAAACCATACACCGAATTCCTTTTTTGTCGTGTAACGGTTCGTGATATGGTTGGAGAACTTCGCACACGTTTAAGGACCACGTTGAAGGGATAGAAATACGAACCCTTCTTTCGGCTGTTCTGTTACATTTTTCCCCTACCTAATCACATGCATACAGGTACCACAGCCGCCGGTTATGCGTCCAGGGCGAACGGTTGCCAAAAGCAAGACTCTACAAACAAAGTCCAATACATATATTACCCAAACAGGATGGAACACGGAGAACAAGAAAATACCAGATGAATTCCCTTCAGCTTACAGGCATTTACCGATAATCACGAAAAGCGGAGTATGTACCTGTCAAAAGATACACATTGCCCTGACCCCAGACTACGAATTGGGAAGACTGGGCACCAACCACACCACGCACACAGCTTGTTCTACCCCGTCTGATGATCAGAGGTGCGGAAAAAGCAAACACATATGCAAGTCGCAATAATCGGAATCCAGTCGCTCAACCAGATCCATGGCCTAACGAGGCTGGAAAAAATTTCTTTCTGTAAAACCAAAACCCCTTATACAGCTATCCACTTACGTTTCCGGATCCCCATCCGCATGACGCGCCCCCTCCGGAGGACAGAGGTTAATGATTCTTCAAACAACTGTAGGACATTCCCCGAGGCAAGACATTGCCGAACACAACATCTACAATGAGCTCATCGCGCAGTATTAAGCATGGTATGGCCGCGGCCCGGACAGCACAGGAGGTGGGCACAGGCAGCAGCAAGAAGCAATATTCCAATGACAAACAGCGTTCGCTCACGAGATCACTGGATGACATCTGCAACAATTTGGGGAGCAAAAGCAGCAGCGCGAAAAAGTGGAGATTGCTTTTGCCATGTATGTAGGCACAAAAAGAACACTCATAACGCGATTGGGACACACGACACAAAAAAATTCTCTGCCAACCCTTTCGACTCTGCGCGTGCATGATCACCCTCACACAGCAGCAATACCGAGCAAGGGTGGCGCAAAATTTTCAGTTCGTGCAAAGGCAAAAAAAAATGCGGGGAAAGGAGGTCAAAGATCGAGAAACAAGGCGAATTGGGAGCGCTAGCGAGTTTCCTGCCCTTGTACCAGCCAAACGGCCATGTCCGCCCATCCTTTTGGACTCACATTTCTAGGCTTTCTCCGAACAGCGAAAGCAATTGTGTCACCTCGGCTACACCAGCCTTCTCAAGCCTGGCTTTGAGCCACAATTGCCAGAATATGACTTCGCCACGGACATTCGTATACCACAAGCTTTGTTAAGATTGAGATGGCCAAGTGAACTTCTAAGGCTAGAATGGGTATCAAAATCCACGACCACGTGATTTGACTGGAACAAGGGCAGAAAGTATGGGTAACAAAATACCTAAACGCGGGTATGATACACGGACGGAGTGGACGGCAGCGAAAAGATATCCACTTACCTAATTATTAAGTGCTTTCGGCATTCACTGTTACGAACGAAGATCAGGCATCTTATTCGTTTATACTGGATGGTTTAATCTTGTGAATAAGTTGTTGATATCATGATGATCACAAACAAATGTGATTTCAGTGTCTTGGTGGTGGTATAAATCACTTGGTTACTCATGAGTGAATCTGTGTTCTAATCACTGTTTCGTTCGACACCTGCCTTGTTGGTTCTGATCAGCCACCGTGTGCTCTGAACGGCTGGCCAACTGGGTCTCAATAGAACACACTGTGTTACGCATAATCATCCAGCAACAACCAACAGGGCGACGAATGCGCAACCAGGAGTGACCATAAATAACCTTGGAACATAGCGGCCTCTGGGGAGGTGAGCTGAGGGTTTAGCAACCAATCGGATGGATGCTTAATATGGCCTGGCCACAGATGGGCTTTATGTCTCCCTTCCCCGATCCAATAAAGCGCCTGTCAAGGTTACCTTGTAGTCCGTGATGGTTACACTTACTGTGTGCAGAGTAAGAGCTTGAACGAATCTATCCTGCTTTAGCACGAGGTATCTACCGGAGGAGACGCTACTGATTTATCGAAGACTGCGGTAGGTTATCGCGGTTGCAGTTAGTTTCGATGTTTTGTTGGCTCTACCCTACCTGACACCGGTAGTTGTGGAGAAATGCTCCATAGAGTATGCAGGCCGTGGCTCCCTATATCTCAAACCGCCCCAACTTTTCCGCGGATTCATCCATGGATCCAAGGGCGTTGTTTAAGGCAACATAAAACCCTAACCCAGTACAAATGTTTTTAACCACCTCATCACTCGTTTACAAGCCGTTCGGGGGTTTACACTTTCAGGCTGCCCTGATATTGGATGAGACGAATTTCCAGGTACCTATTTTGGGACAGCCTCATATGGTTCATGCAAATGTCGGCGGAACCACTGATAAACGTTGGCGCAGGTCCAAGGATTGGTTTCGAGACGTTGAAGAAGCACGCATAATGCGGGAGTCGGGGTGATGTCGTCTGCAAAACTCAATTCAGTCTCGGAACGGGTGGTACACACGCGTGCACGCAATCCACCAAATCTAATCAGTTGATTACCGATTAAGTTTAGTAGTGAGCCCCCCACGTTTCCCCCACTTCCCCCCACTTCCCCCGCGTCCATCTAAAGCTACGACCACCTCGATACACGAAACCACCAAGACAAACCACTCTGCTCTAGCGTACTGTACATCGCCCTGAACGAAAAATATCGACGGCGGCTATCAGAGTTTTACAGGAACCTTGTCCTCTGGGGATCAGGATACCGGATATGTCCACGGACAGGGACCGAATAGAATACTTTGTACATCTACTGGGTACCGCAGCCTCTTCAACAGAATTTTATATACCAACTTCCAGTACCCAACAAGCCTCGCCATTTTTCACCGTTACGTACGTGTGTAACTGGTGAAAAACCTTCTCCGAGGAAGTATTTGGTAGCCTTCTTCTAGCTTCAAGAAAGAAAGAAGAAAAAAGCAATTGCGTTGTCGGCGACTTCGGGATCCTGCCCCTTCGGCGGTGCCCTTTTTTCATGATTCAGGATTCATCACAACCCACCACTTCGGTGAGTCCCAGAGTTTCGTGGCCGTTGGAAAATCTGTTGCAATCCAATTCCCAGCTCTACGGATCCAGTACGACTATCGGCGAAAGGGCCATTTTAATTGCTTCCAGGATGTTATGCGTGATTTTTTGGGGAGAGAGAGAGAACACTGCGCCCTCCGGCCACCTTAGTTTGACCGGCGGGCTAATCCTTCGGGAAAGCTCAAGGTTTTTTGCCCAACCGGAACATCTCGGGGTCTGCACGCAATCGATGAAGAAGCTTCGAATTCGAAAGCCTGCGTTCATGTATGTTGTGAAGGTAAACATACATACCACATGCACCTGTGCCTGACTCCGTGGCACCGGTACATATATACGGCAGACAGCCCACATATGTGAAGATGCGAGTTGAAATGCGGTGGAGGTCCTTCAATTGCTTGGTTATGGTTCCTCTCGGCTCGGCAGAGAAGATGATTGGGTGGGAATTTCGGCGAAATTTTGGCGGAAAAGGTTCATCTGAACTTTGTGGCGAGAAACCGAACTCTTGGTCAACCTTACTTAATGTCGATGTTTCAGCCAAGCGTAAATCCAATACACTTACTAAGTATTTATGGATACTGCGCTTGCCGGTATCGGTATGGTCCATGATTCACAACGCCTCAGACAAAGCTTGATACACTCCATTACCATAGGTAGTTTGTTGGAAGTGGGGCCTTTGTGAGCATATACACGGACGCCAGCATGATAATCGACTTGATCCAACAGTTACAAATGTGTTTCGACCACCGGAGCTGGTCCCTATACTGAACGGCAGACGGGATGGTGTTGGGTATAATTTCTGCTTCCTTTTGTTCGGAAAGCTCCTCGAATAGGTACACCGGTAGATGCTGAGCCTTGGGGTCTGAATATCATTTACACACCAAAACCATAGATATCCGCACCTTCGAGATCTGTGATACAATCAAGAAGCGGGTTGGAGATTCCCGCTGTCATTACGGCGGAACTGCCCTTCCATCAGCGGTTCGAACATGTATTGGACGGTATACATACTTGGCATTTCATTTGGTCATGATCATCCTCCTACTTCCGCCCTATTTCTATGAAACCCTTCGTACGCCTTGTGCACAAGTGTTTGCATCCAACACACTATCTAGATTGAGGGGGGTGTTTACCATGGAACGGGCTGCCATAAAAACAAAGCCAAAAGCGTACCGATCCGGTGTGTCGGGTAGACGCCCAAGAGCCAGACACTGGTTTTGGGGCCCACTATTGATATCGTGAAAAACTGATATGATACAGCAGCAGTCTGAGGTTGGATTTTCCATCATTGTTTCTTTCCACCCCCCGCGGCGAATCCCGAGGTTACTTACGTTTAACCTGCCGCCACAAAGAAGCAAGAATACGTAGGTTGTGACATAACAGGTAATCCGGCGAGAGCAGGTGGAAAGTTAGTCAAGAATCGAGATGCGCAGGTAAGGTAGGCCGCGCTGCATCCGCTGGCCGGCGACGGGGATCGATCGAACCAAGGATTTGTGAAGTTTGAGTGGACCAGTCATCTGCTGCAGAAACATGAGTCAGTGAACCAGAGGGGCCATCTGGGAGATAATGTGATGTGATGTGTTGGCAGGAAGGCGAGATCAACAACGTAGTCGTGTCGGGAGGGCTAGCTGGACTGAATGGTCGGGTGGTCTACGTGCTGATCGAAATGGCAAAAGCAAAGATAGAGATGTCGGCTGGCTGGCTGTTTGGCTGGTCGAGTGGAGTGCATACCATGCGAGCTGCAGGTCTCATGGGCTGAACTCCTGTCTGATTTGAAGTCCCCGTCGTATCTTACCACGGGAATGGTGCATGAGGATTAGGTCCCGTTTCTATGGACTCTATACTGAGAAGCTGGAGGAAGACTGCATTATCAAGCATGTACTCGCCTTCTGATGGTTCATATCATATCATAGAGAGGTACTTCAGTACGTACTTTCTCAAGTCAGACGACCCCAATCCCCGGGTGTGTATACCCGAGACTTCCCCAGACAACGGGAAGGCCAAATAGCTTTCCAAATGTGGCGTCTTACTCTCGACTTGCTTGAGTAAGCTGTCAATTTCGTAGAATTTTCAACCAATGGTTCGTCTGACTCTTCCCATGCTCCAACGTTCTATGTACATACCTAGGTATTCACTAGAGACATTTAATATTTGGGTTGTACTGACTATTCATAAACATACGTAGGATTTCCATAACTTTGTAAAGCAAGAGGTTAAATTTGACCATGGCCATGCACTACAGTGGAGACGACGCTGCAATTCCATCACTCGTATTTGGGTGCCTCTCCGTGGAACGGACTTGTATTCCGTATCTAGGGTGAAACGGAACGGGCAGCAATACAGATGAAGTATACTCAAACCGGGCACCAACTGTAGATACAGTAGGCTCATCAACTTCATGGTGTTGGCATGCACGAAACCTCGGGACCATGGGCCTACAGGTGAGTCGGAGACGCGAGTTGGGATGAGAAACATCGAGCCAATAGAAGCCGCAACTTCGGCTTTGTCTTTGACTACCCCTCGGTTGGATAAATTTCGGGAAGCAGATGAAGAATCGTCGAAATCATTGGATGGCAAGTGTGTATCCACCTAACTTAGCAATTTCAGTTAATTGGAAGCTCTTCTTGAATTGAGGAGGAATGAGATGACCGGTGACGAGACAACACTCTGATTGGCTGGCTCTAACACTACTTGAGTTTTCACCATCAAAAACCCTCAGTATGTAGTGAGGGCAACGAGGAAACACTACCAGTACTATATTCATCTTGGCTTCTAATCATTGATCTTCTTTTCGCGGTACCGGTTGAATCCTGGTCCGACAGCTGGGCTCGAAGTTGGCAATTCGTCACATGCGCTCACCGTCTCTTGAGTGCCTAGGTGGCCAAGTGATTATGATCCGTATCTTATCCGAATGAGAAATCATTGGACAAATGCTCGCTCCTGAATCCTTAGACCAGGGTAGCGATAGGCAAGAGATGAGCTCGTGGGGGACAATATTCCCAAAACCTCGAGACACATAATGTGGGTGATAGTCTGTGAAGTGTGTATACTGATACACGCAAGCCGTAATTCCTGTGGTGTGCTCTCATCTGCAATGGTACTTTTTTTCAACAGACTCAGAACTCCCGATTGGTTTTTTGTGCCCATCAGACCTAATATATTGCTTTCGATCTAGGTTTTGTTGGTACCTACATACTTATTGGTGAGAGGTCAAGACGTCTGCAGTGCATGGCGTTGGAGGGGGAAAGATATCTACATTGGCGAGAACGGATCACACCGGGAGAAAAACTAGAGGGAAGAGATAGCAGAAGCGAAAAAGGAGGGAATTCTACCGTAAAACCCCGAAAATAAGAAACTTCATACGAAGCTTGTGTGAGCCACCGTGAACAGACCGTGGCATAGTCACTTCGCCACCTGTGTCATATTATCCAATCGTTATGGCACGTACCTAGGTACCACAATATGCAAGATACACTCACGTCGATTTCGAGGTCGAATTTTAATCTCGACTAAAACATCCCAAGAAGGAATCACACGTCAGATTGAATTGTGAATTCTAACCCCAGTTCTGACGCCTTCTTCCAGTGGTATGCGGGAATTTCTGGTGATATTACTTTTCGATGCACGATGTGAACAGTCCCCGCAGTCATCATCATACATCATCACCCGCCTACCATGGCCCAGCTTCTGGGATACAAAAATCTCCTCCGGCACCGGCACGTGCGAGTCATATACTGTCCTACAGGCACCATTACCAGCATACTAGCAACTATTTCAGCTTTCAGCCTACTTTATGCAGACTTTACAACGTTAACACCGCCGTGGACATGCATGGTGCAGTAATAAATGCGCCAATTTCTGAAACAGTTGTGTTTGCGATGGGGAAGCAGATTGATGCTTGTAATAGCGTGGTTCGGACCGGCGAGAGTATGACGATACGAGTCAGTCATTATTGGTCACTCGTATTTCTGTCACGAAAAGACTGCGTGGCTTGCAGGGACAGAATTTTCAAGAACCGCGTCGAGCTGCTATACTTCCAGTTATGGGTCTTTAAGGTCCAAGGTGAACTTCTTCAAGTCGATATCGATGAGTAGAAAGTTGGGGAAGAAGCATGTGCCTCCATCACGAGATCCAGAGAAGTGGTAGATATAGTTATCTGTCTCCATCGAAACGAGAGGTAATCAGCTTCGCGAATAAGCCATTTTTCCGTACTTGCCGATTTATAAACGAAGAATTTCCAAACGATAGGGTAGTCTAGTAAGGAGCGAGGCAGAGGTGGAGGAAGGAAGCGTGCAGCCTAATATCGTAGAGTTGTTTCGGGTGGTTTTCTAGTCCTCAGCTGATATGTTAACATTACTGTACGATGGAAGTTGAGAATTGTATACGTATGACCGTGAAGGGATGGAGCTGCGAACCCCATTCGATATCATCACCAAATTGAACTCACTATCCATACGTTGCATGGATCGAGTGCCGCTCTGTGAAACATGAGCATACTAAATCATGGGCTGATCAGTTTGCAGGAGGCGGAGAGATATCATCACCATGTGCGAGGTACGTAATGTGGGGCGGCCTATAACAACTTTAACATCAACGTACGGGAGCGGAAACCGTTGTGGCCAAATCCCGAGAGCTGTTCCACCTACTGGGTTCTTACGAGTCATAGCACTTCAGATATCCACGGTGCCTAGCAGTATTCAGGGATAAATTTGCGCGTGCATAGCAACAATTGAGTTTCGATATCACGGTTTTGCATGAAGGGAGCCAGGTGGTCGTGGCCTAATAATAGAGTTTGTGACTAGTTGGACCCAAAGGAACGTTCGAACCCGATTCTGGTTGCTGCCGTCCATGTAATTGCCGTCAAACAGTGGTTTGATTATTTTAGATATCCCATATGTGTATGGTGATTGGATTCGTGGTTGCGGTTGACTTGCGGATGGTATTAGGGGCGCTCACACTTCTCGGTATAGGGCGATATGGAGGGTCGATACACCGTTATAGTAACGGCAGGTATCGCTCTGTACCGTGTAACGGTGTACCGGCTCTGGAGTCGATACAGGCGGTACAGGTTCAGTCGGTACAGGTCAATTTGGGTGTCTAGTAAAGGCTAGTTGGACACTAAATTCTGATAGTTTATCCTAATGGATTTTTGCCTGTGTTTTGGGGAGCTCATAAAGTAACGACCTGTACCACTCAGTATCGCGCTGAACCGCAGCATCTCTGTACCGCCGTGTACCGAGAAGTGTGGGCGCCCCTGTTGGGAAGTATAGATGTTGGAGTACTTGATGATACTTGCGGACGATGAACTGGGAGGATAAGGGGAGGAAAAAAGCCACGTAGAGGTAAGGGAGCAGGTGGGTAGTGGATTTTCCGGCGGTCAACCCGCCAGTGCCAGGTCGTCTGAAGCGTTTCTCGGAGGGTACCTCAACTGGTTTTTTGTTTGAATCATACTGTATTCGGCTAAACTAGTAGCCATGACAATTTTTATCCTTTTTCCCCGGTACTTCTCCAATCAACTATTGGGTGTCCCCTCCAGCCTCTCAAAGTAAATCTGTACCCTCCCTGTCTCCTACACCCGCATCCCCAAATTTCCACCACACCCCCGCACCCGCATCCCCAATTTTCCACCACACCCCCGCACCCTTTCCGCCAATAACCCCTCCCACCATACCACCAATCCACACTCCACTATGCAGGGTTTCATATGATGTTATCGCAGTGGAATACCCCAACCGACCAATCCTAGCCCTTCACGAGTCCGGTCACCAGATCAGCCACCACAGCACAGAACGAACCGAGAGTGTGTTGAGAGAGTGGTTAGTCACACCGGGGGGCAGGCACTGGGAATCGAACCCAGGGTGTTGTGGCCGTATACCCCGCCTTCTTCAGGAGCGATACCACTGCGCCACGGGGGCCCGCCCGTACCTCAACTGGTGCATGTGGTGGTGAATGTGGCGAAAAAATGAGCGTGTCTTCGGAGAAACCACGAAGTAGATATCAATTGCTAGTTTATAGAACAAGGAAAGATAGACTATATACTAACTCCAGTGGATGCAGCAAACAATCCTTGGATTTCAGGTGTGGGGTGATATTTGTTAAGCATCGGCACGCAAGAAGACCATCATCCATGACCGGGCATTGTGGTATCTAGCCATTAAACTCGATCCACTACTTACGTGTATAAGAAAGCATCCGAGCACTGGGCTTCTACTTACTCTTGGAGGAGACGCAAAGGTAAGTCGGTCAGATATATAAACTTTGCAAATTTTCCCGGTTCTCGACCATGACTGGAAGTGATGCATATGTTCCGTACGGTTGACGAACCTGCCAGTTCGCGAACTGCTAAAGACCGGTTCGCGCAATTTTTGTCCAGTTTGCAAACTTTTTGCTCGGTTCGCGAACTGCAGAAAAATTTGCGAACTGGCCATTTTTGGCGAACCTAAACATTTTTCTGGCGATATTCTTCTCCAAACGTGCTCTCATTTCATCCTATGCGGATTTAAGCTTTGGAGCTAGTTATCACAAGATGTAACTACTAATTGCAACCTATCTATTTATACTTGTTCGCTCTGATCCGCACTCTTACCATCATGGCAGTTTACACCAATTGTTGCGGTTCAAGGAGAATGTTCAAATGGCAGAGGAGGTGGTGAACAGCAAGTTCTGTCGTGCTCAGACTGTCTTATACGTATATACTTATCCTCAGTCAAAAGCGAGCTTGCGAACGACAAGAAGATCCATTTGCAATTGTAACTTTGATCCAACCCACCTTATACCTTAATGAGTTCATTTATTAGCCATCCAATTCGCGAACTTTCCACAAATTCGCGAACGGGGCAAAGTTCGCGAACCAGCGTGGTTCGTCAGCCGGACGGAACAGTGCTGTGGATTTTGCATATTATTTTTTTCAGATCTCAGGTGTTAGAAGGTCTGCATGGCTTTGTATCGACGCATATATATACAACAACTGAGCGGTTAGTTTAGCTGGTACTAGAAACACCGGGTGTCGGCGTTACAAACGCTGAGTATAGGTTCGAAACCTGGTGCTATAAAACACCGAGTGATGAGCAGGCATAAAACCTAAGCACGAAACGAAGATTATAGGCTTGAAACCTGTAGAGACATCTCTTTTGCGCGGCCGACCCCGCCGAGAACTCATGTAATAGAAACTTTACATGATAATGGCGCGAGCGATCAAGAGAAACGCTTACTTTAACAGCTCACGAGATGACACATTAAATAAATCCACAGTTGTCTTGTGAAGCTATATACAAGACAGTAAACGGTCATCTTAACCTCAGGTTGCTAGAGTACAGTGGAAAGGGAGACCATTCTGACGGGAAGCATGTTACCATCAAGGTGATTCACGCAGATCAGAAGCCTGGTGGAGACTCTAGAGAAGAAAAAACCATACAAATCCTGGGCAGGTACTCCCACCACAATATCCCTTTGCTACCAGGGGAATTTGATAGGGAGAGGCGTGGGGAGGTGGTGAATAGGAAGTAGGAAGTAACTCATCGGTCGTCATTCGAGTAAATACTTAAAGTAGAGTACTTTGAGATCGCGGGCCGCACCCGAATGAAGGCAAAATTTAAAACATGACAGCAAATTAGCTCCCGAAGAACCGTGAAAAGTAGTATATACAGGAATCCGCCCCCGGGTACCGACCTACAAAACAATTTAGACCTCAACCGTATCCAACGGCGAGCTCGCGGTTGCCTGCGGTCCCTTCGCCATCCTCAATCTCTCCTCAAACCTCTCAAACTCCTTCGCTGCAATTTCCTCCTCCTGATCCATAACCTGCGTCACCATCTTCACCTCCTCAATCTATTTCCATCAGCCACCTTTCCCACCGGGGGGGGTTTGGGGGGGGGGAACTCACATAATGCATCAACATACTCTCAATCCCATTCTTCAGCGTAACCGTACTAGAATCACAAGTCCTACACGCTCCTCTCAACTTCAACTTCACCTCCCCCTTCCCCTCATCGAACCCTCTAAACTCAATATCCCCTCCATCCTCCTGAATCGCCGGCCTAATCCTCGTATCCAACAACTCCTTAATCATCGCTACAACCTCTGAATCACCCTCCTGTGGTGCCGTATCCTCCGCCATTACCGTCTCCCCCACCGTCACCACACTCCCCCCGGCATTCAGCGCCTCAGTGATCAGCGAAAACACCTCCGGCTTGATGTGTGCCCAATTCGCATCCTCGGATTTTGTCACCGTGATAAAGTCCGGGCCGTAGAATACTGAGCGGATCCCGTCGACAGAGAAGAGTTTGCGTGCGAGTGGTGAGCTGTGCGTTTCCCGCCCGTCAAGGTATTCCATGCTTTGTGCGCCGGAGGGGAGGACGGATACGCCGGGGAGGAATTTTAAGGCGGAGGGGTTGGGCGTGGTTTCGGTTTGGATGAACATGCTGCGGAACGGGGAGAAGGGGGTTAGGAGCTTGGGGTGGCGCGGGGCGGTGGGGCGGGATGTGAGGAGGAGGGTTTGGTGCGGTGCGGTGGTGCTGAGAGGGCGGGTGATGGGGCGGGTGGAAGTGAGGGTGCGCTGGAGAAGGCGCATTGCGGGCCGTGGTGTCATGGTGCGTCGGTGTATTTCGTGTAGATGGTGTTGGAGGTGAGGTTTGGGATTCGGATCTCGGGCGCGACGACGAAAGCTTGAAAGTTTTCGGGAGTTGAGCCGAGACTTTATGACGCAATATGGAGATGGAGGATTTCCAATCAATCGCAAAAAAGCATCACGACAACCGCAAGTACTCTATGATAGCTTTCTAGACAAGCTGAAGAATACTGTACATTCTCTGCAGACTTCAGTCAAGCAAAACCTGTTCACACTTGCAGTAATCAAAAATCCCTTGTCACGTTTATGTTGTCACGTGCAAACCCTAGCTGACTTCCTACTGTACCTCAACGCGTCTCAAAAACTCAACCACCCACGCAACATCTCGCCACCAAAAAGATGTCCACCACAATCTGCGGTCTCTGCCACTCGAACCCCTCAAAATACAAATGCCCAACCTGCTCCACCCCCTAGTACCTCTCCTCTCCTCCTCCTCAAGCCCAACTAACATTCTACCTAGCTGCTCCGTCGCCTGCTACAAGCCGCACAAACTCGCGCACACCCTTGAGCCCCCGCCTCCACCGCCACCACCACCACCAGTAGAACCACCCGCCCCCGCAAAACCACCCCACAAATTCGCTTGTCTCCTCGAAAACCCCGAAATCGCCGCTATGCTACAGTCGTGTTCTCTACAGCACCACCTCGCTAATATCTATGCGGCGAGTATGCGGCCAAGCCAGGAGGAGATGGAGTGGCGGCAGCGGAATAGTCAACGTCAGTGGGAGCGTGGGAGGGGAAAGGGTAGGGGGGGTAGAGGTAGGGGGGGTAGAGGGGGGAGTGGGGGTGGAAGTGGGGGTGGAAGTGGAAGTGGTGGAGGAACTGCTCCAACAGTGACATGGACCCAGGAGAAGGGTGATGAAGCTGCGCTGGCGAGGTTGAAGAGACTTAGGATGGGTGGGAGTGAGGAGAATGTGGAGGTGGAGGAGTTTGTGAGGAGGGTTGTGGATGTGCTTGATAAGGTTAAGGATAAGGGTAAGGATACGGATATGAATTGATGATGATGTGGCTGGTGTTTTGGAGTTATTCGTTTTCGGGATATACTTACGCAGGGGGCCCCTTTTATTACGGTGGATGTTCATATCAATTCGCCGAAGAAGCCCACGAAAATAGACGCACACCGCTATCTTTGCTAGTTTATAAAGTACTGCATGTTTGTTTTCAACAGAACGCGCACGATCACTAGCACTCACTCATCCCTTCAACGTCCGTGCTCAACATGATGAAGTCTAAGTAATATACGTAGACGATGATCCTCCAGATATAAAATATAGTAGAAACGTATATACTTGTGTATTAATATAAAATTAACACTCGGGGACAAACCCTGAGCGTTCACACAATCACACCAGCGAGCAGATTCACTCAACTGATGTATAGATCTCGGGACATCTGCGGTTTGTATACACTCGGCACAACCAGGTGTTTGATAACCCTGAGCATGAGTGATCAAGGTACATATTGAGTTGAGTTGTTTCATCATATGCATATAACAAAGTCAAATTAAATCTATACCGGAGATGATACTCCAGATAAATATATACAGTAGAACAACAGTGTACACTTGCATGCTGGTACAACGGCGAAAGATTCGGGTATGTACAAGATCAACTGTAGATCGCCCGGGCTCGTTGGGAACACTGGGTACGAGAGCATCTGTTTCCCCCTTCTTGAGCCTTGTATAAGATGGTGGAAATCAATGCAAATATCAATAACAAATAGCTTTAGCTTAACTGGTGTAATAAACGCCAGGTGCTCTAAACACTGGGTTCGAAACCTCCTAGTCATGGTACTGGAAACTTCAGGATACGGGCTCAAAACCTCATAACACTACAAATGCTAGACTGCGTGTGGGTTTCAAACCTGCGGTATTGTTGCTGCGCAAAAAGTTTTTGGACATTCTCGGATACTTAAACTTGCTACAAATACAGTCACTGACCGTCCGATGATAAATACTGTCCAGTGACGAATCTGATATTCAGTTTCGCCTGTATGCAGTTAGCGGCTACAGTCATGACAACCTTACTTTTATATGGGATTCGTCAACGGACGGTCGATCACATAGAACTTTAAAGAAGAGCTAGATAAGGGTTTTTTTTTGTTCGGGTGAGTGTTTTAATTTCCAGGCTCAGTCTCTCGCCCGCGAGCGAACAGGAGTGTGAACACAGGTGGGTGCAAAAAATAACGACGAAGCCGGGAATCGAACTCCCGACCAGACGAAATCAAAAAAAAACTGTTTAGCTCTTCTTTGTGAAGCGTGTCATCCTTAGTGCAGGGGCCATGCTAATCTTCTCTGTATCGTTTCAAATTGACCATGTGTCCCGAAGGACGATTGTATTGTTGCTACCAGCAATATAACCATAGAAAATTTAGCCACACTAGCCACAGTTATTTGCCACCTTGCACAACCACAACCATACATGTCGGATGATCAAGGTGGCGTGTCAATTCATGATCATATGCGCTCCGCGGGGAAAATATTAATTAGTGGTGTGTATATCCCATCCCTCTTGACCATCATGTCATGCCTTTACCGTCGCAGATGGTTCTCACCAAAATTCACGATTTTTTATAACGATGTAGTTATTTCCTGACATTCTTGAGTGTCTGCATCCATGACTGACATCCGGCATCCCTAATATCCCTCGACTAGTAATAAATACAAAGTACAGCATACGGCTACACGGCCCTAAGGGCCTTAAAGCGTGAGTTTATTAGCTGGTTGAATATCACTGCGGAGCATCCACCAATCACAACTGTGGTTAATGGCGTGTAGCCGTATGTTGTACCAATCTAGGGGATACGTACATACTGTATACATCTACCTGAAAATTAGATCCTTAAGTATGAATAGAATTGGTCCGAACTAAGCCTGTCGATTTTTGAAAACAGTACGGGTAACGTCGAAAAATACCTACTCACCCAATTCAACATTGGGACAGCGATTCGGGGAGTTTCAACGCCGGTTTGCCTGATGACTCCTCTACAGCAAGAATACTGATATGACTAGAAATATATGCACCTGCACCTGCACTTGTGACTTGCTGCCTTTCCACACACACAAACGCACACGCACGCACACACACACACACAGTCGTTTGCGCCTGGCCACGCACGTCAGTACTGGTGTACTCCTCCCTGGGGTTGGCACACGAGTTTAAGTGCCGCTGTAAGTCATGTCGTCCATCGATCATGTCGATTTTATTCTATCCCACGCCATCAGACACGAATCAATTCGACTATATAATTACTCCCATATATTTATATTAGGGACCTGAGTGATCACTTATGATCACCTACCATTCCGGTGGAATGCTAAAGTTCCCAATGGGAGATGCTTTATCACCACCCGCTCGAATACCCCATGGCCAACAGGATCTTCTTCAAGAGCCGACGGGATTGTTGGAGGGGATGGACTAAGGGCTAGGACTAAGGGCTAGGACTGTGTTTTGGATGGGATGACCTCCACTTCTCCAACCCCCCGGACCCAGGATGCAGTGTTTGCTCGTCAAGATGGTGGCGGTTGTTAATCTGCAGCCACCATGTTGGTGGTCAGTAAGGAAGCCAACGATGAAGTGTCTACCGCATGGTATGCCATTCCTACAATTGCCAGCCTATGAACCAACACTCAATATCGCCTGTCTTTTGTAAGAAGCAGTCGTTGCGCTTTGAGTCACTGTACATCCAATCGCGATCGATCCGAGTATATTTAGGTCAATCAAGAAAACCGAACCGCAAATCCTTGCCCAAGCTCTCAAACAACTCTGGTAATCTCTCCTGCAGCTACCTGTACAGTCATATTTTGTTTTTTTTTACCAAATCGGGGGAATTTGCTAGGAAAGTTTAGCCGCTGTTGTCAAACAGGCTCATCTGAAACTGGATTAGATGCTGGTGGAAAGCATGTCTCTCTCTCTCTCTCTCGCAAAGCTGGAAGTTTTCAAGGTTTCAGTTGGTATCTTTTCGACCCCCCTTCTCTCGCAATCCAGTTGATTTGTTTGTTTGTTTGTTTTTGGCCTAACTGACGATCTGAAGAGTCACATTCATCCCATATGCATCGGTCTCATATGGTTTGTTGTCAGCATGGGCTCTGGTGATCTGAGGCCCAGGAAGACAATTGCAAATTATCACCCCATCTATCCCCGCGCCCCCCTCGGTTTCCCAATGCGGTTGAATCTGTTTTCAGCCTGGCCGGTGATCTGAGGACTAACTAGCTAGGAGGACACGTCATGACCACATGCACACCACCCCCGCTCTCAGGCTTTGACCGCCTACTGCTGCTGCTGCTGCTGCTGCTGCTGCTGCTTCCCGTCTATGATGCGCGAGATGGTAGATATCCATACGGATATGACAAGCCCAGCTGACCCCAGCCTGGTGTGTTATGTTTTGGTAAAGTTTCTGCACTTGAATTGGGTTCCTTGATATTTGCACTTAAGACGTGATGGAGTTCTCAATTAGCAAACTTCACTTTTGTATGGTGGAAGAAGAGGGGAACGGGAAAGGGTGAGGAGGGGCTGCCGGTAGATGTATATATACGTATGGGGGGGTCCAAGAGGGGAATATAAACTTGCAATTCCTCCCAGAAACCATTGAGGTCTTGTAGAGATCTGGAGACTTCGAGAAAACGTACCCCATTGTTTCGGTCTTTAACACTAGTTTGTTTCACATTCGTATCCGCCCGTTATCCCATCCTCTTTCCACCACCCGTCTCCTCCTCACTCGCTATGTATCTCTTCATCTTGGTTCTCATTCCCTCACTCCTCTACATCCTCCTCAACCACCGTCGAAAACAATCTAAAACCACCATCACCTCCCTCCCGCAAATCCGCTCTCTCCTCTCCCACAACCTCACCACCCACGACCGCATCACCGCGCTCACAACCTCTCTCACCGCCCGAGCAATCCCCAACTACCGCCTCATCCTCGCCTTCGGAATCAACAACTCCTTCACCACCATCTCCCCTCCACACCACAAACGCTTCAAAACCCGCGTCGAAAAACTCCTCCGTCTCGACCCTGCCTCATGGAAAATCATCAGCTTCGTCGCTCGCTCTCTAGTCCCTTCACAACCCAATTCGGGATCCCTCCATCTGGCCCCGTTCCTGCGGAAATACGTATTGACAATCATCATCCACCTCTTTTTCCCTGCGTACCAAAACATCGGTGTGGAAACTAGCAACAGTATCGCGGAGTTGGGGGATTTGATTAATGATCTCTGGATTCAGAGTAAGCACGGAGAACCATCTCGGGATGACCAAAGAAGGCTTTCGGAAACAATCAACGTGCTGTTCCCGGGAATCGACGAAAACCCGCTAAACCTCCTCCTGCCGGCTTATGAAACGCTTTGGCGGGTTGTGTTGCGGTGTTTTCTGGAGGTGCAGTTTCGAGGAGGAAGAAAAGTGTGGAGGGATGTGTTGAGGAGGTATCTGGATAATCCGGGGAGTGAAGAGTTTGTGGCGGTTTTGGAGGGGGAGGGGGATGGGGATGGGGATGGGGTGGTGTCTGTGAAGGCGATTGTGGCGGAGACACTCAGGTTGTATCCTCCTACTAAACGAGTATACCGTGCTGTTACGCCGACGGAGGTTGTAGCGGCAGATATCGAGGCGGTGCATTGCGATCCTGAGTTGTGGGGGGAGGATGCGGGGTGTTTTAAGCCGGAGAGGTGGAGTGAGGGGGTTGATGAGGTTAGGTGTGGGTTTATGCCGTTTGGTGAGGGCGCGTTTGTGTGTCCCGCGAAGAAGGTGTTTGCGCCGAGGTTGATTGGGATTTTGGTGGCGGCGGTGTTGGAGGGAGTGCCGGTGGATGCTGGGTGGGTGGCGGAGAAGAAGGAGGATGAGATTGTGATGGAGGGGAGGTTGGGAAATGAGAGGAATGAGTTTGGAACGCTGGTCTTGAAGTGGGGGGAGGAGAATTGATGGAGACGTGTTTTTTGGGCAGCGTTTTTTTGTGCTGGTCACCAAGTGTCACCCGGTGAGGTGATATATTGAGGACATGAAAGGTGATTAGTGGGCTTATGGGCGTTACGGGGTAATTGTGTGTTCATTTTTTGTCTGTATCTTTAGCATTATCCAGGTGTATATATTACTATGGGCGAATTGATAAGTATATCTACCGTAATGAAAGGTCCGCCCCGAAGGAGCTCCTAATTGTATCAGGATGAAATATAATCTACGCAGGAGATAATCCTCCAAATAAATATAGTATGCTTGTACACTGGTGTAAGAACAACGCTCAAAGACAAACCTTGAGCGTTCACACGGCGAGCAGATTCGAAACCTACACACTTGGTGCTAAATCCGACGTATGGGCCTCGGGTTGTCACATTTATATACACTCGGCACAGCCAGGCGTTTGATAACCCTGAGCATGAGTGGATAGATCAGCATAAGTGGCCGAGGTACATATGTACGTGAAATCAAGGCTTAGCCTAGACAGCTGAGAATGGTGCTGGAAACACCAGATTGTAGGTTCGAAACCTACAGCGATCATAGATTTGGTGGTAGAAACACCAGCGGGCAGGTTCAAAACCTCAGAATTGGTGCAATAAACACCAACCCACAGACACAGGCTTGAAACCTGTGGTTAGACTTTTTATACATGTATACACCCGCTGTGATTCCACCAAGATAGGTCGCCGAGTGAATAGAGTAAGTCCCCATAAAGGTACCGAGGTATAGACTCAACATGAAATCAAGGCTTAGCCTAGGTAGCTGGGTATGGTGCTGTAAACACCAGATTGTAGGTTCGAAACTCACGATTGCGGTTGGTGGTAGAAACACCAGCGAGCAGGATCAAAACCTGCAGTGTTGTAAACACCGAACCACAGGCTTGAAACCTGCAGTTATAACCGTTTTGCTATTGTGAATACTCGTGTTCCGTCCGGTCTGCCTATGGGAAGAGACGAAACGGGATTTGAGTCGTGGCACAGCCGTGGCCTCACTGATTGTCTAAAAAGTTTCTGGTGACTTCCGGTGGTTTGACAGTGGAAGTTTCCGCACTCTGAAGTACCATTCTTGTTGCAAGTTCCAGCCGGCGGTCGGGAGCTCGAGCTCGCAGTGACGCTGCATTTTTGTGAATCTACTGACAAGTAAAAGTACTACTATCATTAACATGCAACCAACATTGGCATAGCCGGTTAAGCACGGCGCTAGAAACACCAGCAAGTAGGTTCGAAACCTTGCAGGGCTTATGAGTATTGGTGCTGTAAACACCAACAAGCGGGCTCGTATCCTATAGACCCTAATCACTATTTGTTCTCGTTTTATGTCACTGGAGTATAGTTTGTGCTACTCATGGAGTAAATTGCAATTGGTGTCTCCATACATTCAGGTTGTGTTGAAAGCCGTTCAATGTTTATTAAGAGAGACCATTGACGAGGACCAAGTTAGGGGTGGAAGCGGGCGTTTTTCGTATTTTACACCACATTCGGAGGAGGAGGAGGAAGAGCTTCAATGCTGCAGCAACAAGAGCTGTTGTTCGCCGGTTTGTAACTGGGCCAGAAATCGAGTCTGTCTGTGGGAGTAAAGAGATCTCGATTATCACGGAGGTCGAATGCACCAGCAGGAGTGGGGCGGACACGGGGCTTTGGAAAACCGCTTCCTCCTGTCTATGAGTCGGGGTTCGGGGGAGCATTAGGGCGAAAGAACTGATGGTCTACTTCCATTCCGGAGCAGCAGACCTCGAGGACTAAGCTCCCATACAAACCTATCAACAAGATCTATTTCCAGAAACCATACTAGTACTCCGTCCCATGGCAAGTATGTAAGGGTGTACCGGTGGCGGGAGGTCTGATGCTCTCGATCTTGCCGGAACCATAGTCTGCCGTTATAGCTTCTCTGCAAACAAAAGACAAAAAAACAGCTTCGATGCCGCCACCTGCGGGTGATTGATGGTTGAAATCACCGCCGCCGATTCCGTTTCAACCGGAAGACTATAGGCTAATCTTGACCCCCGTTCCTTCAAGCTTAAGGCGTATCTATATAGCGAACTCGGGCTGACAAGGCGTGCCGGAAGTTGGGAATCCCGTGGGCGTGATGTAGAGTACACACTCAATAGCCAAGCTAACATCGCATATGTTGATCGGCTGGCCCGAAATTTTTCCGGTCATGAGTATTCACCCGCGCCGGCTGTTTTCAATTCTCGGTCAGCCTCCTTTTCGCAGCGGAAGTCCTGAAGATCGCTAGACCACTCGGACATAAACCGCATGATCCCACCAAGTTCCAATTCTCTTCCATTGGAAAAATTTTTAGTAGCGTTGAGGCTCAGATTTTCATTCATCTCATACAAAAAAATGCAGGGTACTCGTATAAATTCCAGGTCAAGGGAACCACATGTAGTTTCGGAATTCGGAGATAGAGTATCGATATCCTCTCTGTGGGGTCCGCCTCCTGCAAAAGTGGTAAACATCTGACGAACGAGGTAGTTTGAATTCTGCAAAAAATATATTAGGGTACAGGGTTTTGTTTCAGGTGAAGATCTCGTCCCGTTCACATACTTATGCAGGGCTTTTGTTGCTTAGCGAAAGCAGGGTTGTGGGTACAAAATCACTCTTCGGTTAAAATTTTACGATGAATTCATTATATTCGAAGGATCATCTTACGTGCTTGAGCGAAGCACTCCTATCTGCATAAAGAAACAAGCTTAAGGTGCAGGTATGCCGCGCGGTTGCGTCTCCGCGGGTGTTTTGGCAGATGTGTTGGACAGCCCCAAAACACAGTACTAGTCTTGCACAGTTGGATCAGAGATTGATTTACTCTAGTACACCACTCCCGTCAAGAATTGCAAGCCTTAGCTACTCTACATCGATATATCGTGCTTCCCTGTTCTCAAAAATATTTGCTATCCGGGGCGGGGGGATCCACAATGTTGTCATCTTCTAGAATTGTGGTGTTGTGGATCGATGGGATGTCGCGATGGCGTGTTGTTTAATGGCTACTTGCACCATACAAAAAATGTGAGAGCCAAACGTGCAGACTTTTCCAGTACGAGGGCACAGTCACGACCTCGTTTTCCACTGGGGTAGCCCTGTCGTAGGACGAGGTTCTCCATGATAAGGCAAGCAGAAGTCACATAAGGTCAGTCAAGGCACACGAGCGTTACGGTTTCAAAATCAAGCCTTATCCACGTCCAACCACGTGCGGTAGAATGAAATGGATTATTGGCCGGGCTACAAATTTCGGTCCCCGAACTCGACAGAAAAACAAAACTGGAAGTCCCAGCCCAGCCTGATATTAACTGCTCGAAATTTTTTGGGCATTCACACTGCTGTACAGCCGGTCTTTTTGTTGTGGGGTTTTCTTGACCAAGAGATTCGGCGCTTTTGGCGTATCTATAATGTATCCACCCAAAGAAACTTGAGCTAGAAGAAACGTGCCCAAAGAGTAACTCCATCACGCTTCGATGACGTATTCCATGGGTTTGTGCTGGAGTAATAGTGGATATCGGTGTTGCTGAGTTTTGGCGTGTCGGCCGTTATACCGATCCCTGAGCGATTTGCACTTGTAGCTGGTTCACGATCTTAGCGGGGATCCGATATCTACCTCTACTCGGTACTGGGGATTAGAGTAATAGCATGTGCAGCTTTGAGGTACCTCTCCGCTATCGAACAACGTGAACATACATGGCGGTGGCTTATGCTGTTATTTCTCCAAACCCCGGTACCTAAGGGTACATACGTATATACTTGGTTCGGCAAGTTCGATCTCTCACGGACCTCCATACAATAGAGACCATGGACCCCAGCAAAGCCAAAATTCACGAGAATTTCGCCTAGATATTTAGCCAATTAACAGAGCATAGCATGATGGACAGTAGATCTACCAGCATCTGTTCGGTAAAGAGTGAGAATTCTCACTTAGATTTTCCTGGAGTCCACGGTCAGTGGATATATATAATCTCAATGAGCTGGAGAGGTTCAAGAGTGAATTTATGTTGTGTTTAGTATTGGCACTAACAGAGAGTTTTGCTTGGGATTCCCTTACTCTGATCAGAGAGGTTGTCCGAGTAGCGTCAAGTTAAGTAATAGGCCGTACGGCTAGTGCATTCTATGTTCTATATACACATGTACACCTAATATTCTCACTGGAGGATACTACAATTACTGGCCCACCTCGCGGACTCACTCGGCTACACCATACACCGATACTAGATTTTAAAAGAAAACGCAAAAAGCAGCACACCAAATTAAACAGCCCAGCCGTTGTTATTTACACTATGCTTCACCCCCCTAAAAGTTCAATGTAGCACCGCAATCTCCAGAAGGTGTCTTCTGGAGAGTCCCCAATGTATAGGTGTATGGGACCGAAGTCAAAGTTCCAAGAGGCGCCTCGTTGTGTCCGTTGCCGAAATCATTGCCGTTGGCAACCGCTTTTCCGGTATTATCAATTGAGTACAACGGCTTCTTGGTGTTGTTCCAGGTGTTGTTCTCGACCAACACCTGTGCGCCATCACGAGCGTTGATTCCATCAGGGCAGTTGTCGTAGACGTTGTTGTACAGATGGACGGTTCCGAAGCGGAGACTGGGTCCGCGGGAGTTGAGGTTCTCGAAGTGGTTATGGGCGAAGGTTACGTGCAAGTAACCGGTGTCCTCAGGTCCGTTTTGGTCAGAGTGTCCGATGAGCGAGGCTTTGAAGTGGTCGTGGATGTGCGAGTTGGAGATGGTGACGAAATCGGAGGCGTGGGTTATGTCAATGAGACCGTCGTAGTAGTCTATATCTCATATCAGCAACCATTCTTCCCGTGAACTAGAGTTCACTAATTTACCTTTGCCGTGGTCCTGGTCCGAAGAAACATCGACATGGTCCAGCCAGATGTTGGTGGACCTCATGATTGTGAAACAATCGCCAGGCGCCAACACCTTCTTGCAAGAAAGGTTTCTAACGATGACGTTTTTGACACCCACAATCCAGAAACCAACACCAGTCATAACCACAGTGTTATCCTTTGCAAGGATCGTCTTATCGGAGGCCACCTCCACCATTCCGTTATCGGTGATAGACGAGGCGAGGATGATGATTGCAGGGCCTTTCGCACCGGCGGCAGCCTTAAGTTCAGCAAGAGTGTTGACCGTGACAGTCGTTCCGCCAGCTCCACCAGTTGTACCTATCCCATATGTTAGTCGAATTCAACGATGGTGATGAAATTTTGTAACGTACCTCCATTCATGGTGGCGTATCCCATAGGGCAAGCATCTTCGGGAGCAGCACGCTTGGTGAGTACGGCAGCAGGAGCAGCAAGAGCTGATGCAGCAAGAGCGACGACAGAGAAGAGTGAGAGCTTCATTTTTGGAGCTTATATATATAATTTTTTGTCGAAGTAAAAAAGATATTGGCCCTGCCAAAAAATTTGAACAACAAGAAAGTGAAATGAAAGAGGAAGGACTGTTGGTTACTTCACTGAAGGAATGTGTGATTGGGAAACCCAGCACTTGGGGATGGTTGAGGAGCTTTATACTCCATATCGCGAGGAATTGGGCGTGAACTGTTACGTCTGGGATAGATACCATCATGGCCCGTGCAATCCCTCTTGCGGAGTCAACAGCAATGAAGGCCCAAACGATACCTTGAAGAATCCAGGATTGTGCGTTCACCCGAGAAATGAGTACAATCAGGGACGTCAACTACCGCCTATGGACAGATCCCTGGATGAAACGAAGGAGCGGTCATGAAGGACCCTCCGTAAGCATCGGTCTCGGACCGCCGCTAGTTGACGTACAATTCTTCTCGCTTGGCCCCGACTGCTTTTTCCTAAGGCAAAGCCACCAGATGCGAAGTGTGCGGACCGACTGGACCCGCTTTTTTCCTGTTCGAGGTTCTCCATTCCTACTGTTTAGCTAAGAGACATAACGGCCAGAACAATGACTCAAGACGAGGAAGACATCAATTCGGATCATGCGATGATCGAAGTGGAATGGAGCCTCGGCAAAGACAACAAAACAAGTCAGACGGTCACAGGATGGAACCTAGATGCGATGCAAGAGGAGGACCTGAAACAAGCGAAGGAAATGTGGAAGGTGTGGGGAAATGCAAGGAACATCCTGTCCGACGAAATGACAAAAGAAGAGCTCGAAGAGGAAGTACTGGAAGTGAGAGTTCAACTCACCAAGGTGCTGAATCAGAAGGCCAAAAAGACAAGGATCTGCGCAAGATCCAAAAGATGGTGGAATTCCGAGATAAAAGAAAAAAGGAAGATCTTGGGGGGCCAGAAAAGGATGATGAGAAACGGCAGATCAGACCAAGCAGCGGTAAAGGCAGCAAGGAAGGATTTGAAGCGGATCATCAAGGAAAGCAAGAAAGAAAGCTGGAACACGTTTGTCCAAGAGTGTTACACCACACAAGTTGTACATCACCAAAGGCTATCGGAGCGGGGTCACCTGCGATCACTCGATCATAGCCACATCGAGATAGTACAAGCACCATCCTTGGACGTCATCGAAACTACACAAGATATCACTCGTATCCAACGAAATCAGATGAGCTGTCATGCAGTCAACCACACCACTGATAAGGAGTTAAAGGTGGTTA
>MU122303.1:12353-48408 GCA_014904905.1 Wilcoxina mikolae CBS 423.85
AGGAGGAGGAGGAGGAGGAGGAGTAGAGCAGCCAGTCGAGAGCCAATAATGGATGTACCTCAGCGTGCGTGTACCGTCTTGATGTATTCGGCGAGACGAATCGATTGCGCATATCCACGAGTCAATCGGAGTTGATCTGCAAAAGTTGGAAAGTGGTCAGCAGCAGAGGAGGAGCAGGGGCAGGAGCAGAAGGAGTAGAGCAGCCAGTCGAGAGCCAATATGGGCGTATCTCACCGCGCTTGCACCGTCTTGATGTACTCGATGAGAAGAATCGATTGCGCATACCCACCAGTCAATCGGACTTGATCTGCAAAAGTTCGAAGGAGGTCAGCACTGGTGGTGAAGGAGAAGGGTTGCGATGGTGATGGTGACAACAGTGTACAGATAGGGTGGAGCGAGTGAAATGAGGATTCAGGGGTGTAAATGGTTGTCAGGGTGATGGCGATGATGATGGCGATGGCGATGGCGATGGTGATGATGATGGTGATGGTGATGGTGGTGGTGACAACGGTGCAAATAAATGGTAGAGCGAATTCACGGGTATAAATGGTTGTCAGGGTGATAGCGATGGTGATGGTGATGGTGATGGCGATGGTGATGGTGATGGTGATGGCGATGGTGATGGTGATGGTGATGGTGATGGTGATGGTGATGGTGATGGTGATGACAGTGCAAATAAAGGGGTTCACGGTTGGTGAGAACTTTTTCTAAGTCGAAAATCAGCAGGGACAAATGGTACACTGGCTGGTATCGAAACTACACCAATTGAAAGAGCCAATTGATCATTTCAACAACGTTAAAAAGCGTCCAAAAAAGTAATTTGAGTAAATACAGTACCAGCCAATTTCAAAAACCTCGGAAACCTGGCAGAAAGCTCGGAAACCATAAAAGGAAAAAAGTGTTTTTGCTGATGCGACTGGTCTGATAACGACGACTCCGAAGATTATCTTCAGGATACATACGACTTCTGAAGAGTGGGCGGCTATACGTTATCATTAAGTATCCCCGTAACAGTATAATATTTTGGACACGTCCAAAAGTGTTTATGACTACAAACTGCATAGTGTGCAACGAACGAGTCTGCTGCGCAATCAATTTTACGAATCACCCAGAAGGACCAACGATACAAAGATTCTGCGCAGAACACTGCACGCAGGGTTGCAGCGGAAATTGTATTACGTGCAGTTTTTACATTAGGCTTTGGCGTCGACACACTACACAAACCCCACCTATAACCGAACCTTTCACATTCCCCTCTCGACAACTTCATAATGGCCAGTCGCAGGTGCCGACTGACCTTCGGGGCGGGCCAATTGGCACCAATGTTGTCTGGAGTCGCCAAATCGAAACAGCCTTCACGACCCTTATTAGAATGGGTCAAGAAACTACAAGAGCAATACGAGGCATCGAGGAGGCAATATCTCGACTCCAAGAGGGACAAAGACACGGAAATGATCGATACCGTACAAGCTCAGGTCAACCATCTGGATCAGAAATTCCAATGACTGGTCGAGGCTTGCAACGGCAAGAAGGAAGCCATCGAGATGGAAATCGAAGACGTTCGATTAGGTTGTCAGCTCTTGAGTCGACAAGTAGAAACCGACAAAGCCTTGGAACAACAGGCAATAACCGGGCACGAAGAGCAGATTCAGATTCTCAATACAGTGTTGAGCGAAACCAGGACAGGTTTAACAGCCCTTCAATATCAGAATGATTGGGTTGTTAAGGAAGCATCGGAGGAATTTGAAAATTTGCAGACATGGGTTTCGGAATGCGAGAGACAGGTTGGGTCACTTGGAGCCAAGTTCACAGCTTGGGGAGCAACGGTAGGAGTACAAAATGAGAGAATTTTAGTGCTCGAAAGACGGTTGGCAGAGGAGGTCCCCTCGTGGATGGATTTTAAAATATTGGAAGCACAAGTGGGCAAGCTTCAGAAGGAACATACGGGACTGACCTCGGCCTTTGAGAAAGCTAAGGTCTCAGAATCAACACCGGTCCACCCGGATAGACGAGTCCAAATCCAACAATGGCAACAGCGGGTGGAGGAGCGAGGCAGAAGTATTTTGCCCATTTCGGACTCAGATGTGGCCCAGGTAGTTGGTTTAAGGGGAGGATCAGGAACAGATGCGGGGTTGGAAAATGCACCACCTCCCGAGGAAGAGGATCAACCAGGTCTTTCAAATCCACCACCACCAGGCGGCACCAGACGGGATCCACTGCCACCAGGATCACACCATTCGGGATCTCATAGGTCAAGGGACAGACATGACAGGCGATCGCAGAGGCCTAACGCCCAACAGCCGGAAAGACGTCGAGAATCCAGACTTAAGTTGTCAGACCCGGCGAGGTTCAAAGGAAAAGCCTCGGAGGATTTTGACGTATGGTGGATGAGCATGGAGGCTTTTATTGCCGATCAACCACACCTATTTACTGGTCCCGGCCTTAAAATCCAGTACGTACGGGATCGGTTGGAAGATCACGCTCTGGCGTGGCATATGCAATGGGAAGCCGAGGCGCATGCTGGAAAACACCTTCGCAGCTGGTCAGTATACCGAGCTGCAATCAACGCCCGTTTCCACAACAAACACCACCAAGAAATGGCATACAAGGCTCTAACCGAACTCAAGTACGGTGGGAACGTTCAGGATATGGTTACAGAGTTCGACACCCTGAACGCAAAAGTAAAAATTTTTGGAGTACCCTACAGGACCATGTTAATGAGCAAACTGCCCTCCGAAATTTTTAAACATCTCAGTCTTATCAATCCGGCTGATAAAACTGATGACGAACTCTAAGAAATCATCATTAATGCCGGAAAGAATGTAGAGGTCTGGAAGGCCACGGAGAAGAATTTTGGATTAATGGGGAAGTCCCGTACCTCTGAGGGCTCATCTGGACGAGTCGACACAAATAAGGGCAAGATCCAAAAGCCCAGAGGTCTTGGCTCCAGATTCCAACGTCAACGACAGCATTTTGAACAATGGGGCATTCAGTGTCAAACGTCCAACAATAAGGGTTCGCCAAAACCTAACTCTTTTGTAAACGCTGAAGGAAAAACCTTTAAACAGCTAACCGATGGAATCGAAAATTCGGAACTGGCACAAAGACGAGCCGCGAAGGAATGTCAGTGCTGTGCATAGCCCGCTGACCGAAAAGGCAACCACAACACCATGAAATACATTCGGGACATTAAATTGTCAAAAGGAACTGCCGACTACGGCCACCCGAAAACATACCAGAAAATGAAGGTCGGGGCATACGACCAGTTAGACGATGAGATGGATGATTATGAGGTTGGAGAAGCGAAAGAAGTTGAAGAAACTTCAGATGGAGAAATACCATCTGGTTCGGAATCCATCGATAGTGAGAAGGAAGATTCAGATGTGGCAGATAATTGGTGGGAGCAACAGGATAGCTCGGATTAAGGATAAGTATCGAGATGGAGCGAAGGATACAGAGATAGGCGGGAGAAAGCCTTTATTATGATAGTTCCGGTCATCACCCTGAGGAGTCCGGTAGGGACGAAACTGCTGGTCAGTAGTGATGCAAAAAGACAACACCACCAGAAGAAACTTTAACCATGACACCATACGATACAAACAACCACGGACACATCAACCTCTTCGATTTAACAGGAGTTCCTTGTTCACTCTCGGAACCAGAACCTCTCAACGCATTCGCAAGCATTGACGCCATTCTTAGCGAACCAGAAGAACCTCTCGAGTCGTTCTATTGGGACCAACCTGATTCGCCATACCCTTGGAATCTTTATTGGACAGAAGCGGCCAGATACGGAGGAGGCCTAGCCATTGACGATCCCACATTCGGAGATTCCTGGACCAAATACAAGGGTATGCATGTTGGTTGCGACGATTGGGATATCTGCTACTGCGAACACAATTGCGGAGGTACGCATACTACCGTAGGCCGAGCACTAAACACCTTGTCTACTATCTACGAAACTGAAGAACACTACTCGGAAGAAGTTATTCCCACGTTCGAAGAATTACTCAATGAAGAACCCAACTACGAGTGGTAGAACGACACTATCCTCAACGACCCGTTGCGCCCGAGCCATTGTCGAAAGGATGGCTACCAAACGAAAACACTCCCCCTCATACGAGAAATTACCAACAAAGAAACAAAACACCTCTGACGATTTTGTTTACTACGAAACGAAACACGTCCATAAAATACCAAAGACTCGAATCGGAGCACGACCCGTATACCGGTTCTTTGTGGACCACACGGACAGTGATGGAAAGATACAGCAGTTCCCTGTTCGAGCCATGCTGGATTTGGGATCGACGTCTTTCACCATATCACCACAGTGTGTGAAGGTATTTAAGATACCGGTTGTTAGGAGGAAAAAGAACATCAACGCCAAGGATTTTAGCAGTAAGTCAGTAGGTTTGCCTAATGTTTATACTATACCCCTTGGTTTAGCTTTTGGAAATCATCGTACTCTCGAAACTTTCGAGGTAGTACCGATGCATGCTAACTACGATGTTCTAATACCTGCATGGTATTTGAAACAACACAAGGCACAGGGCGCTACATACGGATGTTTACATTGTACGGAATGTGAACAACAATGTTACAATCACGGACATCTTCACACAAATTGGAAGATTACCTACGATGATAAAATCGCCACGCATAAGGATGCAATCAATATCAGTGCTTTATGCTTCGCATCAACAAGCATACTAGCAGAAAAACTTCCTCAACAGTATCATAAGTGGATGTTACTGTTTGATCCTCACGAAGCTGAAAAGCTGCCCTCTCATGATCCTCACAATCACCAGATTAACTTGAAAGTACCCGACGATCAAGTGAAAGTGGGACCCATATATCAACTATCTCGAGAAGAAGAACGGTTGCTCAAAGAATATATCGACAAAATGGTAAGAGAAGGAAACATAAAACCGTCCATGTGACAAGCTGGATCTCCGATCCTATTTGTACCCAAACCAAATGGACGAGGCCTGCGTCTTTGTGTTGACTATCGGAGACTTAACGATCTGACAATTAAAGACAAGACGGCTCTACCATTGATGGATGAATTACAAAGTCAAATGAAGGGAGCAACCTGGATAACAAAGTTGGATATGAAGTCGGGATATCATTTGATTCGAATGGCCAAAGGACATGAATGGAAAACGGCCTTTAGAACGAAATTCGGATCTTACGAGTACACAGTCATGCCGTTCGGTCTCACAAACGCACCAGCAACTTTTCAAAGGTGGATGAACGGTATCCTCCAGCCATTCCTAGGAGGACTTAACGACATTACGGTTGTTTATATCGACGACATTCTCATCGCCACCAAGGGAACATGGGAAGAACACCACGAATATGTTGGCAAGATACTTCAGGTCCTACAAGATAACAATCTCGTGGTGGAAATCGACAAGTACGAATTCGACAAGCAGGAGGTTGAATTCCTCAGATTCCTTGTTAGCAGTGAAGGACTTAAAATGGCACCAAGTCGAAGCGAGGCTATAACGAAATGGCCAATGCCTAATAATCAAAAAGAAGTTCAGGTTATTATGGGCTTGTGGAATTTTTATTGACGATTCATCAAGGGATTCGCCGGTATCGTCGCACCTATTACAGATACCCTCAAGGGCGACGGGAAGAATTTTCAATTTGGAGATGCAGTCAAAGCAGCTTACTACAAGATCTGCATCCTGTTCGCGGAAGAAAACACACCGATACTTCGACATTATGATGACGACAGACCTGCGATGGTAGAGACAGACGCATCAGATTTTGCAATAGGAGCAGTACTTTCGCAGAAATTTGATGATGGAAAAGTACACCCAGTTGCCTTCATCTCGAAGAAGTTTTCACCTGCCGAACTCAACTACCAGATATACGATAAGGAAATGCTCGCCATCGTATACGCATTCAAGACGTGGAGGTGTTACCTTCAGTAGTGTTGGCAACGAACCGCCCGGGGTTCGTACAATTGACGAACCGATTTGGTCCGTGCGAACCGGATCCTTGCCAAGCCTTTCGCCACAAACCCCACCATTTCGACCTACAACTGCGAACAAAAATAAGTAAGCGAGTTCTTGTCCGATCGGCTCGATTTTTAGTGCATCTTGTAGCTAACTTCTCCCGCTACAGGATGCGCTAAAAATCGAGCGGATCGGACAAGAACTCGCTTACCTATTATCGTGCGAAGATAGATGGTTCGCGAACCGGTTCGGACAAACCTCGGAACTTCGTCCAAATCTCGGATCGAATCCGGATCGAACCGCGCCCTGGTTCGATCCGTGACGAACCGATCCGCTTCGTTGCCAACACTAACCTTCAGGGAGCAATACATACAACGACAGTCTTTTCCGATCATATGAACCTCCAATATTTCAAAGAAACACAACAGCTCAACCGAAGACAAGCTCGTTGGGTGGAAGTATTGCAAGAATACAATTTTAAAATTATTTATCGAAAAGGAACGGCTAACGGAAAAGCCGACGCGTTGTCAAGGCGCCCAGAGTTCGCCCTAAAAGAGGGGGGTACAACTTCGGCAACCTTGTTAGGACCAGATCATTGGTTGGAAGTCGGAGCGATGGATTTGGATAATGAAGATTGGGAAGAGATTAGTTTGGCAGGATTTGCGGTTAGTCAGTTGACGGATACAGTGAAAGAAAAGTTTAAAAAAGAGATTGGTCAGGACGAGGAGTATCGAAAGATACTACGGATGGTACAAGAAAAGAATCAGAACGTTGATGGAAGGTTTGGAATAGATGGAGAAGGAATGTTGTGTTGGAAAGGAAGGTTATATGTACCAGAGGGTTTTCGGAAGGAGGTACTACACCAGGAACACAACTCACGCATCGCCGGACATTTCGGTCACGAACGAACTTTGGAACTCATCACGAGGAACTTTTATTGGCCCAATCTTGAGGACGACGTACGAGGCTACTGCAACAAGTGCGACTCATGTCAACGAACGAAAACACCTTGTCACGCTAAGCACGGGCTGTTACACCCACTCGAACTACCATCCTCACCATGGACATATATATCAGTTGACTTTATCACCGATCTACCGGAGTCCAACAGGAACAAAAGCATTATGGTGGTAGTGGATAGGTTTACCAAGATGGCACACTTCATCCCCACGGATAAACGAGAATCGTCCATGGTCGCGAGGCTTTTTCTCAACAATGTATGGAAATATCACGGCATGCCACTCGACATTGTGTCAGACCGTGATGCCATCTTTACGGGACATTTTCTCGCCGACTTATATCAGTACCTCGGAATCAAACGTTCTATGTCAACGGCTTTTCACCCACAAACAGACGGACAGACAGAACGCATCAATCAGGTCATCGAACACTTCTTGCGCACGTACTGTAATTTCGAACAGTCAAACTGGAGCGAAATGTTACCCATGGCAGAGTACACTTACAACAATTCAAAACATGCGGCCACTAAGATTACACCGTTTTATGCCAACTATGGCTATGAGGCACGCACGAATTGGCCAACGGAAGTTCAGTTCCGCAACCCGGGGTCTGAATTATATGCGCACTATATGGTTGAAGTTTACCGACGGCTAGAAGGTCAACTGGAAGTCTCGAAGGATAAGATGAACAAGTACTACGATCACAAACGACGCCCATCACCTCAGTACAAGGTCGGAGATTTGGTTATGCTCTACGGACACAATATAAGAACCAAACGACAGTGTCGCAAGCTTGATGATAAGATGTACGGACCCTTCAGGATATCCAAGGTCTGAGGAAACAAACGGTGGTGTCGACTAGAGTTACCCAGCACCTGGAAGATACATCCAGCTTTTCATGTCGCCCTACTTGAACCATATCGTGGTAACCCTTTAGAGAGGGAGGTACCACCCATTGAGGCCGACGATAGAGGATGGACACCAGAATCAATAGTCGCTAGCGGGCCAACTGACGACGATCACAGAAAATACGTTTTCCTTGTCAAATGGTCAGGGTATTCGCACGACGAGAATACGTGGGAATCCTGGGAACATCTTAATGACATCGCACCCGAACTCATCACCAACTATTACATCAAGAATCCAGCGATGGAAAAAGACAAACGGTGGAAACCAACGACGAAACCAATGGTACGAAAGAGGAGGAAATTATGAATTTCATTTGTTAAACTCATACCGCCCTGAGTTAGGCGGAGGTCATTATTATTTTTAGTATTTTTATTTTTTATACCCATGAGTTATTTTAAGATATATCAAGACACGCTGTCTGAGTGGTATCTATTGTTTGCACACTTTTTACGATGGAGATTCTGTTGAGGTCACCAGAGCTAGAGAGGGAGGTACTGTTAAGGGTTTTCCTTAGCAGGTGTACGAGGTACGGAGGATGTCCATGGCAATCCGTGTTCGGCTTGCCTGTCACTATGGCTGTCGATGTCACACCCGCAGTTTATCCCATCCTCTGAGCGACGAAGTCCAGCGCGACATACATGCCTATCCAATACCGAGCCCTGGCAAAGGGGAGTGATTAACCCGCGCGGGGGCAGTACACCTTCTCGATTGAACAGCGATAGTCACGACACTTAGCTGGCCAACGCATCAGTTCCGAACACTTAGGGTGGTATGCTACTATACGCCTAGGGCCCTGATAGCTAGGAACGTCATGAGTTGTGAAAGCACAATTACGCCATTGCGGGAACTTTCGGGTCAGCCGTACATAATTGTTTCGACCAGAACTACTTTACCTTATCAAAGCAATATGGGACAGCCGGCTAGAGCGGGGTACACCTCTACACTCTCCGACAGGCACACGTCAGAGCTCGAGAAGCGGGACTTCACTATGGGGATAACTATACAGTCTAGGGACTCCATATGTTAACTGCGCCCCGATAGTTCAATCTACCTATTGAGAGCTTGTGTGTGGGTCGACTTCCCGAGTAACGGCAGATCGCAGGTGGTCTGGTCCGATATAAGCTGCAGCCCTGAAATGGGAGAAAAAGCTAGCGAGATGGGAGGTGCGATACGTGGCATAGCAGCGGCTGGTCGCCGACACAAGTCTATGAGGGTAAACATACCCCTGCAACCCACTATCCGATTTAACATTGAGTCGAGAGATCTAAGAGGAAGTGATGGTTCGATGAACGCGACAGCGGTCATTGCCGAAACCTGTTTTCTGCATAATGCATACAGACCAGAAGAAAAGCAAACGGACATAGTTGCTACATAGCAAAACCTGGCGGCATGAGGATAACCTACAGGAATGCCTCGCACTTTAGAAAGTGCCGAACGTCAAACGGAAAAGAAGCGCAACCTACCGAGATTGAGTAACCAGCCTAACGATCGGAGGCCATAGCTATCTTAGGACAAACGCTGAAGTCATAGAGAGTAGACGAGTAAATCGCTCTATAAAAGAACCACCTTTGCACCCACAAAGTAACAAGGCAAGCTCTAGCAGCAATCCACAGTCAGAACACACCAGCGGACAAGAACCTAAAATATTATTAAGTTTTCTACTCTAAAAGATATTCTCATGAGCTTTTTTCGAGATCTTGATTCAATTGTTCTTTACGCTCACGCACTTTACGAACGAGCTATTACTCCGCACGACTTGCGTGTTGCGAGTATCTTTATCCACACTTACGATATCGAATACGAATACTTTCATTGTTTTTATACCCGTGAACTTCCCTCTGAATATCATAATCTACCAGTCACTGATTACGACGACTGGTCTGATAACGACGACTCCGAAGATTACCTTCAGGATACATACGACTTCTGAAGAGTAGGCGGCTATACTTTATCATTAAGTATCCCCGTAACAGCTGCGACTTGAACCTCCATTGTGTCTTGGGTTTCGAAGCGAACCTCTTTGCCCTTGCCCTTGTCATTGATGGGGGTGGTGTTGCCCTCTTTGTTTTCAGCCTCCTTGGTTGAAGGGGCTTTGTCTTCTCTCTCGATCGTTGTATGTTGGGGTTTGAGTTGGTTCTTTCCCCCCCTAACTCTGTCGCCCCAAGTTGTTCTCTCGTTCTTTGCCTCTTTCATCGCGGCTTGTTTTTTGAGGCACAGCCCACTCTTGGCTATATGTGCTCCCTTGCAGTTTGCGCGTTTGTCAGTGTTATGGTTGCAGTTTTGCCCTGCCTTGGCCTTGCATCCGACGATGTCGCACTTGTGGTCCTTGGTGAGATGGTTGCCCGCACACAGCATGCACCTGTTCATCCCAAATCTTCCGCACTTTAATTCTAGGTGTCCCCACCCACAGCATTTATCGCAGAAGGAATCTGGTCCCGCCCTGACATACCTCTCCACTTGATGCCAGATGCCTGCTGCTCTCAATCCTTTGTCAAGGTACCTTTGTACCTCCTTCTTTCCTTTGATCATGAAGACCACAGACGATGCTTGTTTCTCCGACTTTTTCTTCTCCTTAATGTCTGCCGGTTTTCCCAACCAATTAATAGCAAGGGGGATGACTACTCCCTCGTTTTCCGCCTGAATTTCCTGCCTAAGCTTCTCCAGGCCTTCCATCTTCTTCATCGCGTATTGTTCGAAGCTGAGTACGTGCATCTTGACTTTCTCCCTGGTCTCGTTCTTTTCTATGTCGATGTGGTCTGGGTCAATTTTCCTAGCCGCCGTAATAACAATGTCCTTGAACTTGAGGATCATGTCGGAGGAGGCTTTGGGGGTGGCCATCATGGTGATGGTTCTCCGAACGTTTGTGGTGATTCCAGTGACCCTAACGTGAAAGGGAATGCCGGCCTTGGTGAGTGCGATGTTGATCTGAGACACAATCTCAACATCCTTCTTTTCGGAGACTGGGAGTCCATTGTTTCTCTTAAAAATGATCCTCCTGTTTTCCAGCGTGTTTTTATTCTCAGGAATGGGAACCAGGTTGTTATCCTCTTGCTTGGTCTCTTTCCTCCCCCTAACTACCTGTTGAAAGCCGTCCTTGTCTTTTTGTCCTTCGTTTTTGTTTTGGCTCTTGGCTGACATCGCCGCCTTCTCTGCGTACGTTGGCTTCCTTGGCTTCTCCTTTTCGGCGTCTCTCATCGCTTTTGGTTGGAGGGGAGGGGCCGTAGTTGTGGCTTTGGCCTTTTTCACCTTGTCGATTGTCTTTTTGGCTACCGGTATAGCCTTGTTGTTGCTGGGTCCTGCGACCGGGGTTGGTGCCTTCTTTCCCCTGAACTGAACTGCCGTAACTGGTAAAACCGGGAAGATGGGAACCGCCAGAACAACACCACCTGCCGGAAGCATCCCCCCTGGTGGGATGGCAGGCGCGTGTCTCGATTCCTCCAAAAGTGGCCTCTGAACGTCCATTTCCTCTGGTTCGTCTTCCACCGTCTGGTTGATAACGATGGGTTGGGCCTCCCTCATTACTTGGTCCTCCTGAATCGTTTTCTTAGTCTTTCCCTAGTTTTTTTTCTGCTGAGCAGCTTCTTCCTTCTTTTCCTTCTCCTCAGCAATCCTTTCTGCGAACATTTCGAACAGCCTGTCAACAAGCCCCGTCAAAACAGATTCGCTGATTGGTTGTTTCCGCATGCGTTGGACGAGGCTTTCCGTGTTTGCACACGCCGTGGCAATGACGTTCACCGTTTCCTGAAGCGCATTCAGGTGTTGGGTGTTGTTGTTCGTTGATTTGTTGAAGGCTGAGGTGTAGGCTGGCCACTCTCTGTTCCTAAACTCGTCAAAACTTGTTTGCAGTGATGTTATCCTTGCTCGATTCTCTCCGACCACTTCCATCAGTTTCTCCTGTGTGTCAACTGATTTGGCAGCTTCTCCCATAACGAATGGGATCTTTTGCTTGCGGGGCGTGTACAGCAAGCGTGCTGCAGTAGTTGTCTTAGTCCTGGTATTGCACCTTTCTTGCGCTAACTTTGTCGGTGACTGCATATCCTCATCTGACGACTCTCCTTCCGATTGGTCCGAAAGTGCCACACTCTGCGATAGTCCTCTAGGCTCACAATTTTTCAGGGTCTCCGAAATATCCACCTCATTTTAATATCGTCTCTTGACGATGCTGGTGCCTGGCCTGTTGAACATGTTGGCGGGTCTTTGTCGGGGGGTGTTTTCCAAAGAGGAGAGCGGTGACGAAGTGGTCAAGCTCGCTTCCTGATAATCGTCGTTGGCACCAACCTCCGTCATGGTGTCGTCTTCATCGTTCTGATGATCTGAGCTCATGATTTCGACTTCATCGTTGTGAATGGGAGAGACGATCTCCTGGATGCTCGGGCTCCAAGGAACTGAGAGCGAAGCGCTTTCGTGGGTTTGCTGAGTGTTGACTCCAGAGGGAAAGGAGCCGTAATCCGTGGACTGGATAAGTGACATCTCCGGCGCAGGAGAGGCGATGGGGGCGGTGTTGGTGAGGTCAACAACAGATCCGAGTCCTGTCATTTGGGTGCAAGGGATGACGTTTGCAAGCCTTTGAGAGAAGGACATGACGCTGGTGGTTTTGGAGGTTTCTCCAGCCGTTGGAGCACCGAAGAGGGACATTTTTGTAGCTTCTAGGGACTATCTTGCGAAGGATAGCTGAATTCCGAAGCCTAAGAATTCTGAAAATAATCAAACTGATTGGATAAAAGGGGGCTTGGCAAAATTAAGCGATTTGTGCTAGATGGTAGAGGTCGTTGTATAGAGCTGATAGCTTAGCATAGCCAGTGCAATAAACACCGTGCTCTAAATACCCGGGGTTCGAAACCTCATAACGCTCTAAGCGTCAGGACATGGGTTCAAAACCTCATGGCGCTACAAATGCCAGACCGCGGGTTCCAAACCTGCGGAGCTCCAGTCCTCACTCTTTTGCCCTGTTTTTGACCTTCGAGATCTGGCCGAGGTTTTATGCTAGATGGCAAGGTCGTTGCATAGAGCTGATAGCTTAGCTTGACCAGTGCAGCAAACACCAGGTGCTCTAAACACCGGGGTTCGAAACCTCCGAGGACGTCATGGCGCTCGAAATGTCAGGATATGGGCTCAAAACCTAGACCGCGGGTTTCGAACCTGTCGCTTTTTTGGCTCCTTCGAGATCTGACTTAGGTTCTGTACAAGTTGGTGGAAATCAATGCATATATCAATAACAGATGGCTTAGCCGGCGTGGTGCTACAAACACCAGCTCTCTGTGCTGTAAACACTGGGTTCGAAACTTCCAGTCAAGGCGCTCTAAACTCCAGGTTGTGCGAGTGCTCACCGGGTGCAATAAATACCAACTTCGCTATCTTATAGCGCTCTAAACATTAAGGTCCCTGGCTTAAAACCTCATATGTATGCTTGGTGCTACAAACGCCAGACCACGGGTTCCTAACCTGCTCTTTTACCCGGCTTATGCCTTTCGAGACCCAGCCTCGGTGTTGTACTAGTACAAGACAGCAGAAATCATTACATATACAAGAGCTGATAACCTAGCTTAGCCGGTGCAATATACACCAAGGTTCGAAACCTCACGGCGCTACAAACGCAAGTGCTACAAACATTAAGTGTTGAAAACACCAGGTTCGAAACCTCATGACGCTCTACACGTCAGAATACAGGCTCAAAACCTCACTTTTGCCCTCCAAAATCCAGCTTTCGTCTTATACAAGATGGTAGGGGATGCTACATGTTTAATAGCTGATAGCTTAGCTTAAACGGTGCAATAAACACCAGGTTTGAAATCTCACGGCGCTATATATAAACATCAGGTTGTGCAAGTGCTATAAACACGGGTGCTGTAAACATCAATGTTCGAAACCTCACGGCGCTTTAAACATCAGAACATACCTCGAGGCTTAAAACCGCGTTTCAAACGCTACTCTAGTAGACCACGGGTTCCAAACCTCTAGGGCTCACTCTTTTGCCCTGCTCTTTGAGAATCCAGTTTAGATCCCGTACATCATGGTAGAAACCACCACATATACAAGAGCTAATAACGTAGCTTAACCGGTGCAATAAACACCAGTTTGCCAGGTGCTGTAAACACCAGGTTCGAAACCTCCCAGCGCTCCAAACGTCCTAGGCATAAAACCTCACAGAGCAAGCAACGCTCAAGACGCAGGCTCAAAACCTACTGTTCTTTTACTCTTTTGTTGTCCCTTCATAAGATCCCCCAGTGCATACCTGAAACCGACAACACCTCGATACAGCTTCCTCCTCCTACGGGCCATAAACTGATGCCAGCATCGTTCCGACTATAATCGCGGCTTTAATCTTCGATATCATATTCCCGGTGTACAGATCTCCAAAAGACTCCTGACTTCACAACAACATCCCAAATCGCCCCAGGACCAAGACAAGACGTGATATCCCGTACCTCATGACCTCCACCGCCGCAACTCTCCAGTTCTCATCCCATTCGCATATATTCCCGATATCGGTCTTTCTTCCACCCTATTCTCCCTCTTCGGCCACCACCTCGGCGAGCCGGCACGCATACCACTCAAGCCCTTTTCACCTCCTTTACAGCACCAACTCGTTCTCTTTTGCCCCGCATTTTCCCTCCAAGATCCGCTTTGGTGTTGTACAAGATGGTAGAAGTTGTTACATGTTCAAGAGCTGGTAGCTTAGTGCAACCGGTGCAACAAACATCAGGTGCTGTAAACACCGGGGTTCGAAACCTCATAATGCTCGAAACGCCCCAGGTGCTGCAAATGCCAGGTCATTGGTTCCAAACCTTCAACGCTCATTCTTTTGCCGTGTTTTACCCTTCGAAATCCAGCTAGGCTTTGTACAAGATGATAGAGGACGTTGTATGTCTAAGAGCTGATGACTTAGCTTAGCCGGTGCGGTGCTATAAACACCAGCTAACTGGGTGCTGTAAGCACCGCGGTTCGAAACCTCAGAACGCTCTAAACGTTAGGACACGGGCTCAAAACCTCATGGCTCAAAACCTATGGCGCTACAAACGCTAGACTACGGGTTCCAAGCCCATCACTTTTTGGCCCTGCTTTTTCCCCTTCAAGATCCAGCTAGGCTTCGTACAAGATGGCGGAGGTTGTTACATGTTCAAGAACTGAAAGATTAGCTTAACCGGTGCAATAAACACCAGGTTCTCTAGGTAAACACCAGGGTTCGAAAGACGCTCTAAATGTCAGAACACCTCATGGCGCTCCAAACGTCCCCAGGCTGAAAACCTACGGCGTTACAAACACTCAGAACACGGGTTTCAAACCTATAGTAGTCACACTTTTTTCATTCAAGATCCAGCTTTAATTGTTACATAGTTATAGGAATCATCACACATACAAGAACTGATAACTTAGGTTAACCAGCCGGTGCAGTAAACACCGGGTTCGAAACCTCGTAACACTCTAAATGTCAGGACACGGGCTTAAAACCCCATGGCTCAAAGCCTCATGGTTCAAAGCCTCATGGCGCTACAAACGCTAGACCACAGGTTTTAAACCTGCAATGGCCATCCTTTTATCCTTCGAGATCAGCTTTGGTCTTGTACAAGATGGTGGAAATCATCATATATAGAACAACCGATGACCTAGCTTAGCGGCGGTGGTGTTATAAACACCAGCTGGCCAGGTGCTGTAAACACTGGGTTCGAAACCTCGAAGTCAAAGGCGCTCAAAACGTCAGTACATTTTCTGGGCTTAAAACCTCATCGCTCGAAACCTCATAGGTCAAAACCTCATGGCGTTAAAACGCTCAGAACGCGGGTTCAAAATCTATCATTCTTTGCGCATGCTCTTTTGTTCAAGATATTGCCCTTCCACACTGGAAAACCGATCATCACGAAAGTCGATCGCAGCCAGATACTATCAGTTAAAGACAGGCCATGCCCTGACAGGAAAATATCTGGAGAGGATCGGGAAGAGGGAGGATGCAAGTTGTTGGTGGTGTGGATATGAGCATCAAACGAGAGACCACCTTTTCAAGTGGTGCACGAAGTGGAAACAGCAACAGGAGGACTTCAGGAAGGAGGTAAAGAAGAAGACGGGGTGGCAGAGGAGAAGGGAGGTCCCGATGTCGGCTGTGTTTGATAGCAATAAGTGTACTCAGGCGGTGCTGGATTTTTTGAAAAGCACAGATGTGGGTAGAAGAGTGGGAACAGAGGAGAAGCTACGGATTCATTTGTAGTGGAAGTATCGAGGAATAGTGTATTTAAATGTCATGGCCGCAAGCGGCCAAATACAGTATGATTACAAACAAACAAACTGGAAAACCGATAACACATCAATCCAGCTTCTTCGTTCGTAAGTAGAGCCCCCCCTTTCGAGCGGTTACCATCTGGTTTTGTAACTGTTGGCAGTCTATAACACAAGGAACCTAAGGGAGGTGGAAGTAAAGTAAGATGCGCACACAAATTGAATACACATCATCAATTGCTCTCGTTTTCCAGATTTTCGCCTCGTTGGGCACGAAGAAAAAAAAAGTCTGGGCACGAGGGCAATCATCAATGGGAACTTCAGGTAAGGTGCAAAGATAAGGTATATTAGGGCAAGGGCACTAAACGGTGTCAAGCTGCCATTTAAAAAGACCTTCTGTTTCCCTTCATCCCCACTATCTATCACCACGACTACTAAGCAGCAACGACTACCATTTCCTCAACCCTCGGACAAATCCTGCGGAAGATAAGAGTTAGCGAAATTTTTTGGCGGGCACAGCACGAATCGAATGGGCAGTCGCATCCGATTGGTCAGCCATTTCGCGAATGGACTGACTGAAGTGCCAGCTCCCTATCTGTCTATAGTTCCTCCGAGCGAGGCGAAAAAGTCTGGGCGCGAGAACATGTCAATGGACTAATTCCTTCCAGGGCCCGGAACTTGTCTCGTGCCCAGCCTCAAGTGGTGTTGCCATTCGTACCTAATTTTCCCACTGGACTTGCCGAGAGAGCTTGCGAGTGAGGCAAGGGAGAATCTGGGGACCCGGAAAACCTGGGATCTCTGCTTTCTGGGAATATAGCCAAGATAGCTGCGGAATCTGAAGGCCAGACGACATCCGGGAGATCTTTGGTGAAGAGATCCGGCATCTTTAAGGGATATTTTGATAGGGAGGACAGCATTTACGGAAGACCGATTCTTTGAGACGGGGGATCTCGAGTCTAGGCGTCTTCCGATGAGAAGACGTCTATCTCGGTCTGTGGGAGGAAAATGATAGAGGCGGTCCTTGTGTGGGAACTGGTTTCTTCCACTGGATATTAAAGGCCGTGGATACCAATCCAAACGTCAAGGAAAGTGCCATAGTTCCCAGTCTGGTTGGCGATAACGAAGGACCGAGACTCTACTTGCTGGTGGTGGTGGAGGGAGCTGAGTGGAAGAGCTTTGAGGGATATCCGGGATTATTCGAATGCCGAAAGGTTTGAGGGGGCATTGTGAAAGAATTACGCTGATCTCATCTGATTCCACAGTTGCACGGTGTCGCCATTGCAAAGGGAATTCCAAAGAGTTTTCGTATGTCCCCATCCCACACCTACGACAACTGATGGGTATTAGCGGTGGATTTAGGGTAGTCGCGTGTGCAGAGCTGTCTACCTTCAACGATTGTGAATTGACTTCCATACACGATTGGACCTATCAGCTGTTTGAATTGATATGGAGTTCAGGAATGCTATATTGCGGGCAGGGAAATACCTAGGTAGTATCGCTTTGACATCGACATGTTCCTCTCAAGTGACTTTTTAATATACCGACAGTCCAACTTCCTTCCACAAATGGTTCAAGCTGCAGAGCATTCCCTCTGGCGTTTGAGCCGTGATCTGAAAGGCGGAAATTTTCGAGATTAACTGCGGATCCTAACTTCGGGATATAAGGCGGAAGACTTGACATTTTGAGATTCGACTAATGGAAAGCGCAATCATGGAATCGCAATTCGCTGCACGTCGGAGTTCTCGGTTGGTTCTGTGTTGTTATAATCCTATAACCGCGGTTATGGACTTTATCCTTATAACATGTGGGGAAAGAAGCGTGCATGTAGCATTTGAGCCGAGCTCATGTCAAGCGTGTGCACTGTGCACACTGTGCACACCACCACCACCATCACCACCACCACCAATATTACCGCCAATATTATCACCACAACATTTCCACCACCACCACCCGCCGAATCCGGTGAAACAGAAAAGCAAGTTGTGGGAGTGAACCTCCTGCTACAAACTATCAAATTGCGGGTACACCCTAAAGCAATTTCAACCCAGCGAGAGTGGCAACAAGTTCTAACATTTGACTCAAGAATTGAAACAGCAAGATATTTAAAAGGACTAAATCCTAACTATAAATGCACGGCTGGAGTAGTTTCAGATGGGATCTCAAAAGGAAGAATATATAAAAAAAACGTTTAAATTCGAGGAAATTAGTTAATAGTTGTTTTTAGTTTTTTTTTACTTTTCGATCTAGAAATTCTACTTGTTTACCCTTACACTGTTAGTTCTTACAATAACTCTTATTACGGTCTCTTCTTTGTAATTATCTTCCTTCTTATCTTGACAGCGTTGTAGCACGGCAAGCAAGCGAGCAAGCACATTTCGAAGAAATAAATTATTTATTATTACCTATTGCAACTTTACCTGAAGAAGCGCGTGGCTCCAATGGATGTTGGCAGCTGATGAACGTGGGCTAGTCTGGTACTTATGAAGAAACAAAAGTTCAACAGGTTATTGATGAATTGAAGGTACAGATCGACTAGGTATATCGTGTCACGACATGCCGCGAGTGATCGTACATGCAGGTCACTGCCTGTTTTTACCTTTTTTACCGGTTCACTGACCATACACCATCTCCCCCGCATTCCATCAACCGAACGTTTAGATCTACAGAAATCCAGCAGGTCTTCACATGCTGCAGGATAACCGGTAACTGCCGTGACGTAGCTCCACAATCATATATAGCCGACTCCAATCCCCGCGGTCCACCACCACCGCCACCATCAGTACCCTTCCGCCCCAATTCCCCTACACACACCATGAAGTCAATCAGGCAAGCACAGCGTCTCCTCCTCACGCGTTCTCAGCAACGCTTCAAAACATCCGTTGCGTCGATCCCAGCCGAGGGAGCAACGGGCATGTCCAGATCTTCAGTAGCCCAAGATACAAAGTGCTCGAATGACACATCTGGGCGAGAGGAGGTTTCTGGCGGTGGGGTGAGTCTGGGAATTTACTTCTACAGTTTGAGTGAATGTGATGGGGCGAGTATTGATCAATTTCAGAGCTCGGCGACAAAAGATTCGTCACCTTTGACGTTCAACAAATGGAGGAGTATGGAGAGGGATGTAGAGGAGGAGATGGTGAGGAGGGCCGAACAATCTATATCAAAGCAGCCGGAGTATAGAGAGTAGGAGGGTGTGGGAGATGTATGATACGATAACCACCAATCTGGGATTGGGATGTTTTTCTATGTACATTTGATGTGCTACGGTTTGTTTTGAATCCTTTGATGCGATTTAGCTTTGCAAATTTGACGGAGAAACTATCATACGCTACGTGTTGGATTTCTGTGCTTGTATTGCCATTACTCTATCAAACTGCGGGATTGTTTGGTTGTTGCTGTTTCACTGGACTATAGTGTCATCTCATACAGCAGGGTGCATCACAGTGATCAAAGATCAACATCAACCAAAATCAAGATGTCCTCCAATATCATGTGACTTCCGGGGTTGTGGTTCTACATGCTCACCCCTGTAAAGTTTCACGCGAATTACTTGTATCTTCTATGATCAATCCTGAAGTAAACTTGAGGCACAATCATTCATTAGAGAGAAGAGCGCGTGATGTTGTAGAATCTGAAACAACTTCTCCCCGAAAACATTCTTTTCAAGTCCAATCGGTCTGTCTTGATGATTTACTCTCACTTATCAAAGACTTGGTTCATAACCGCCCTATACTACTCGACTCTTGGCGGCGATCCAGATTCGTACCTGGTCTTAGTTTCCATTCGGTATCTAAGCTTTAAGTAGAACGACTGTATCGTTGGCCTCTTGTGGATCTGTCTTCTGGTGTGTCTTCCTCCCCTCCTAATCCTTGGGTCGAACATATTGAGTAACTATCTCCAGTGATGTCGTCTCGTTCACCATATTGGTAGAGGACTTCGGCATATTGTCCAAAGGTGCTGTCATAGTTCGGGTTGGCCATGAGACGAGGTTCCAGAAGTCCCGGGACATCTTGTCCCATAGAGGACAAAATACTTGGGGTCTCGAGACATGACGATAGTCTTGCCCGAGAACCCAGGAATTCGTGAGAGTAATTCTCGCTGTATGGTCCATAATGCTTCTGTTACGACCAATCTAAGCGTCAAGGTCTTCCTAGTGATTGTTCAGGTATTTGTAGCTTACTACGGCATTACGCTTGTGAGGAATTACCGACCATTGTGCAGTTGAAGAAGTGCTGTGCGGTGACAGCTATGGATGAGAGTGGAAAAGGGTCTGACGTCAGTTGAGATGAAGTACTGTGCAGTAGATATACTGACATCATCACTTGAACTCTATTTCTTGAGCGTAAGAAAAATCCTACTACCTATCTGGATGATACAAGGTGTAATTTTAACCTTCGACCATCCTGATTCAAATCGCTCGAAACAATCTAAAGAAAGCATATTGCGGCGTGGGGAAAAGCCGGCAGTTCAATCTGTCTCAACCAGATATCACTCGATTCCGTGAAACATCACAAGTTCTGCAAAACCTCGGTACTTTAGATCTAGAATTCGATACTTCATAATCAAGTAACAGAACGCAGTCGTTCATACGTATTTTCTTTCATTACTGCGATGATTCATGTCCACTGATGGCTTGGCACCACTGCCGTTAAGCAATTGTCATCGCCACTCGCTTAGTGATGCAAAGGCACCATATCAACGCCTCCCCGCCATCTCCACTCACAGCTCTGCTCTCGCCACAACGATACGATGCTTTCGACAACCCGTGCATCTACAGCCTTGACACTGCGATGTTCGTCCACCCTCAATTGACACCCCGACAATAAAAAGCTGACCTATCTACGGCAGCGGCATTGCCGTCCAGAAACATCACCATCCGAGCAATCTCCACTTCGAAGCCTTCCGCCCTCGCCTCCGCCGGCGGAGTCACACATGTCGGTCAGCACACCGGGTTGAGCGAGCGACCGGCGCGTCGTGAGGTCTTGCTGCCCTCGCAGGAGAAACCGAAGGGGGTAATGGATTACGCATTGTACGTTTCCCGCCGGGGCGTGGAGGAAGGGAATAGCTAACAGGCCGGTCAGGACGACACTCGACACGGTGGCGAACTGGGCTCGGCAGGGTTCTCTCTGGCCAATGACATTCGGACTCGCATGCTGCGCCGTCGAGATGATGCATCTCTCCACGCCCCGGTACGACCAGGACCGGATGGGAATCATTTTCCGAGCCTCGCCCCGGCAGTCCGATGTTATGATTGTCGCCGGAACCCTCACCAACAAGATGGCACCCGCGTTGAGACAGGTCTACGATCAGATGCCCGAGCCGCGTTGGGTGGTTTCTATGGGATCGTGCGCGAATGGTGGTGGGTACTATCACTACAGCTACTCGGTTGTGAGGGGCTGTGACAGGATCGTGCCCGTGGATGTTTATGTGCCTGGATGCCCGCCGACCAGTGAGGCGTTGTGTTATGGTATCATGCAGCTACAGAAGAAGATGAGGAACACGAAGATTACACGGATGTGGTACAGGAGGTAGAAAGGGTTCCGGGGGTGTGGGGTTTCTTCTTCAAAGTTCTTTTTAGAAGGGTTGTTTGGAATGGAAATGGAGGAACAGACAAGACAATTCCGAGCAAAAACAGCTTCTGGAAATAACGAGAATGAGCTCACTTTGCCTGCGTTCTTTGTGTGTATATGTGCAAGGGCAGCCCAGCAGCGCGGGTGGGGGGTTGGGATCTGTAAATGTTTTTGAGAAGTGCGTTTTTTTTTTCTCTCTTCCGTCTTTCACCTTTGAAATTTCATTGTATACAAATACCGGTTTCTTACATTTTTATTTCTTTTGCGGTACTTTTTGTTTCCTTTTCCTCGGCACATGGAAAGAAGGTGATTGAATATTCGCCCATCACACCGAGAACGTCTCTATGTCCAACCGCTGGAGGCTCCACTGCATATTTCCAAGCGAAAGCTCTCGCCCCACTTTCTATGAGCTATCTCAAACAAATTCACCACACCCACCTTCGCTTTCCCCAACTACTTATCACAGCTACAAAATGTTGACCTCACGAACCCTCTTTCGTTCTCCGGCAGGCGAGAGGAGGAGCCTGTCATTTTCTCAATCAACACTACTACTCACTCGTCGGTGGTATAACAACACCCCACTAGAAGAGCTTCGTATCAACACCGCCCGGTTCCTAGCTTCCGTCCACGAAGTTTCCCGTCTGGGCTCACAACCCAGCTACTCCGCGTATCTCCCCCCCCAATTGATCTTTCCTTCCCCCTTTCCTTCCCTCCATATCTAACCCCATCAGCTTCCCCCCAGCAATCGGCACCTCTCTCGCCCCCCCCTCCTCCACCCTCAGAACCTACCTAAGCAGCACCCTCAACACCCCCCCACAAATCGACGAACTCGGCAACATCTTCCTAACCCTCCCCTCCCAACGTCCCTCCCTCCCCTCCATCTCCCTCGGCGGCGCCCTCGACTCCCCCTCCCCCCTCCCCATCCTCTCCGCCCTCGAAGTCCTCCGCACCCTCCAAGAATCCCCCGCAAAAACCTCCCACCCAATCACCCTCTCCGGCTGGTCCTGTTCCTCTGGTTCACGCTTCCCGCGCGCCCTCCTCGGCTCCGCCGCCTGGGCCGGCGAAGTCGGCGTGGAAGAAGCATGGGCGCTTCGGGAAGCCGGAGGGGAAAAGGAAGGGCGGAGAAGCGTTAAGGCCTGCTTACGAGAAGCGGGGTGGTTGGGAGAAGTTGAGTGTTCGGTTCGGCATGGGATAAAGCTAGGATCGTATTTCGAGATTGTTCCTTCTCCCTTGGTACCGTTAGGACTTGCAACCGGTGCTGATGCGTGGCGGTGGGTTTCGGTTTCTCTGCGCGGAGGAGACGCGTTGATTGCTGGGGCGCGGATGATTACTGCTGCGCGGGAAATCGCGGGGGCCCATGGGGGAAAGGCGACGGCGGGGGTGTTTGATGTTGAGTCTGCTGGTTTCTCGGGGACGCCAAAGGAGGTGAGGTTTGCGTTGCATGTACGGCATCCGAGGTATACGGGGGTGTTGGATATTGAGGGGGCTTGTACGGCGTTGTTTGAGACGATAGCGAGGGAGGAAGGGGGGAAGGTGGTGGGGGTGGAGTTGGTGATGGATGAGCCTGAGGTGGCGTTTGAAGGGAGTGCGGTGGAGGCGGTTAGGGATGCGTTGGAGGAGATGGGGGAGGTGAAGGAAGGGGTTGTAGATAGACCTGTTGATGCTGTGGCGCCGAGTAAGAGGGGGGTTACGACGGGGGTGGTGTTGGTACAGGAAGGTGGGGCCGTCGAGGAATGGTGAGTGAGCCTTCCATTGTGGCCGAGGGAGTGAGGCTGACGAGGTTTGTAGGGCGAAGGGGGCACAGGTGTTGTTAACGGCGATTATGGATTGGGATAGGCAACAGAGTGCTGTGGGACAGGTGACGCAACATGGGTTCTTGAGTATGTGAGGTTGCTGGAGAGGGATTCTTTGTTAGATGAAGTACAGTTTGTGGTTATCACCTTTTTCTGCCGAATAAGAGAAGGGGGAGGTAAGTAAATAAGGCTGTGGCATGGCAGTGGAAAGACCACCCACCCAATGGTTTGGTTTGTTTGGAACATAAAGGCTGGGAATAGCTCCTCGTTTTTTTTTTTTTTTTGCCTTTGGAACTTGATGCTATCCAACTTGTTCTGTTGATGACAATACCATAATGTTCGGAATCCATCCTTGAAGCTTGAGATTTATTTCAAGAGTTTTTTCGGCTGATAACTTGATCCTTCAAATATGCAAACGTGAATACTTCTCGGAAACAGTTACTATTCTTCAATAAGTGTCCCCGAACTATGTGGGTATAATATTCCAATGCAGCCTTGCCGTTTTGTTTGGCTTGGTCTGAAGCATTTACTGTTACTCAGAAGGACATCCCTCCCTTTCGAATTCAAAAAGCCCATATACAAATACACCAGGCACCCAACCATCCCAACCTCTAACATGAAGAAAGATCATATAAACATCAACCCCACCAACGCAACCAGCGAAGCAAGTAGCCACAACCACCGTAAATGAAGATCGCCAGAAGCTGAGTTAATTTTACCATTATTTTTACCCTGTGCACTAGTATTATTACCCGTGCTGTTACCGATACTCGAAACTGTTACCGTAACTGCATCCATATAAACCGGTGGATGCCGGGCATCCGGCAGCACTAAGTCTCCGCTATAGTATGTGCGTGCTCCCTTGGCATTCTCCCACTTTGCCTTGATACTCTTGGATACCTCTCTACCGTTTACTACCAGTGATATATTGGGTACCGGCTGTGGCGCCCATTGCTTGGTGTTGAAAATTCCCGGATATGATTTGTTGAGGAAGGTTGCTGATAGAGCTGTGTTGGTGCGGACTTTATCGCCAGTCTTTGAGGCGACAAGTGAGAAGACGTTTGCACCGACGTCGAAGCGACCTAGGGTTGGGAGATTCCAGTTCGCGCAGACAGTGGAAATCTGGGAGTAATGGTCTGGGTATTATATGTTAGGTAGGGTATGAGAGACAAAGACAGGGACAAAATACCATAGTAATTGTCGTCGGTAGTTCCGCGCTGGTCTTGCGGTACCGCGCCACCGAGGAGAATGCTAAACACACGGTTCTGCGTTGTATACGAGTGGTTCTCGTCAAATGTCACCAGCACCAGAGTGTCCTGAACAACAAATCAGCACAACCCTAATCCATTAATTGGAGAAACATTAAGTTTATTTACCTTTATGAAATACTCGTTATCAAGCAGCGGTTCCAGAAAGTCGCGGGTCCAAGCACCAGCAACGGTCACGGAGGTATCATGGCCATCTGACGTCATATTCGGGGTAATAAACATCTTTTTAATCCTCAGCGCTACTTTCTCTCAGCACATGGGGTGGGGAAAAGAAGAAACTCACCCACTGCGGCAAGCTCTTTGAATCCAAATCCTCCACAAACAGCGTCGTATTCTTGATCAACGCTAGCCGCTCCTTGCGCTCCGCAACCGAGTTGAAGATAACTAACGGGTTGTGTTTCCGCACATACATATTCGCTCGAGTCTCTGGGTTCTCATATTCAAAGCCTTTGAATCCAGTGTACGGCATACCCTCTTGGTATTCACCCCAGCTTATCCCAGCGTCCTCCAGTAAATCCGCGATGGTTGAGGTGTTGGAGGGAACTTCGGTGTAGCCATCGTTATTCGTTCCAAAATAATCACCGCTTACTACCGCGATATAGTTTCCCATCGACGGATGCGTTAAGCCGAAGTAGTTGCTCAGCGTAATACCACGACTGGCGAGCCATCTTAAGTTTGCTGCGGGGGAAGACAGTATTAGCGGGTTGTGTTTAAAGTTAACCTGGTAAACCGGGGAAAACTAACGGTCGCCAGCGGCTTTAGAGTAATCGGTGTTTTCGAGCCAGATAGTGACGAAGCGGTTGAAAGCTTTACCGGAGACGCTGCTGGTGGGAGAATGTGATGGAACCTCTTGAGCGTTTGTGACAGCGAATAGAAATCCCAAAGGAAACAGAAAGGACTGTAAAAGCATCGTGAAACGGACTCGGGGCGGGGGGAGGGAAGACTTTGTAGTGTACTGGATTGGAGTTAACCTGGATATTACGACGCTGCTGCCGCGCAGGCCTGTCAACAAGCTTCAGGCAGGATGAGTACCCTGTGCGACCCTACCTCGGCCAAGTTCGCGCTTTCCTTGTTTTTTTTTGGGAGACGACCACCGTCACTCCCTCCTGTCTCACGACCAACGGGTAAGCGGGTAAAGATTAAAATGGACCGGGTGTGTACGTATGCCTCGCGGCCTGCTGTTGGTTGTTGTCGTACCGGAAATGGGCGATATAGCAACTGTGAAAGCTGAAAAGGAACTCCTCTCTCCTCTGCTCTTGCTCAAGATAGCGGGAAGCGACAGCTATCTGACCAGTGGTGTGCGATACTATACGAGAGGCATGGATGATACTCTGCGTGTTTGCCTGACTATTATTGTGCCGCACTCGCCGCTGCTGTATGAGAGGATTTCTACCGGTATCCAAATTGCAAAGCTGAGAAGAAGCCCCCCCGGTGGCCAAAGGCAAAGGTTTCGAAACGCGAAGAACGAAGTGTGGCCGCCGTTGGGCTCGTTACTAAGCAGCGAATCGCCGAGGAAGCTTGTCTTCCCGCTGGGCAAAAAGCTTGTATGGGCATCAATGCCTGTGGTGCTGGACCTGGTCTGCACGGGGTTCCAGCCAATGGCATCCATATAATGTGCCACAAATAATCCTCCCACCCACACCAGACTTACGCGTACAATAATCACCACATTCCTAGTGTTACCGAGTACCAATTTCAGCCTCACCGTTTGCAGGCCCCCCCTCCCACTCCCATCGTGGTTCTGCCTGCTATTCCTTTCAGATGGAGAACTCAACGAAATAAACTCATCCGGCCTTGAACTTCTCTACTGTCTGAATTATATATATATATATATATTGCCCATGTCGCGAAAACCTAGCATTCCAAGTCCCAGGCAAGTCTCGGCACTTGCCGGCTCAACTTTTCTTATTCTTCTCTTTGTTTTGTATACCTACTCCGACTCCCTCCAGGGAAGATCAAGAGTTCGTCGTCCAACTACCGATATATACTACTATGGCACTTCGTGGAGGAGGGATTCAAGCGATTACATACTGAGCCCATCATGGGATGTTAACTCACCTCCTCAGAAACGATATTACAACTGGACGTTGACCGAGGTTTCGGGGAATCCCGATGGTTCGAACCCACTTTTCTATACACTACCATGAAGTTGACATTTTCTGTTACAGGAGTATGGCGAACGTTGCTAGCCATAAACTCACAGTTCCCAGGTCCTCTGGTAGAAGTGAACGAAGGGGATACGCTTGTGATAGATGTGTACAACCATATGAGCAACTCCACCTCCATGCATTGGCACGGCTTTCATCAAAATGGAACAAATTTCATGGATGGCACACCTGGAATCACAAACTGTCCGATTCCTCCGGGATCTTCGTTTCGCTACGAATTCAAGGCTGATGGTTTACGCGGGACGTATTGGTATCATGCGCACTTTTCGACACAGAGGGTTGATGGGTTGTTTGGGCCGTTGGTTGTTCACAGTCCGAAGGAGAAGGCTGGAGTCGAGTATGCAAGTGATAGAGTCGTGATGGTACAGGATTACTATCACGACTTGTCGGCCGCGTTGTTACCGCAGTATTTAGCACCTGGGAACGAGAATGCTGAGCCGATACCGGATGGGGCGTTGATTAATGGTCGGAATATCATCGACTGCTCGAAAGTCCCAAAGACTTATAAATGCGATACTTCCGAGATAGGAATGGAGATGTTGACATTGGGGAGGAACGGATCTCATCGACTACGGTTTATTAATGTCGGTGCGTTTGCAGAGTTTGATGTCGAGGTGGATGATCATGATGTTTCCTTGGTAGAGGTGGATGGGATGGAGGTTACCCCCTACAGCATCAACCGCTTCCGAATCAACGTCGCCCAGAGATACTCGATTGTTGTTAGTCCTCGCCACTCCCGGTTGGAAGATGAATCGTATTGGCTACGGGCGAAGATGGTAGTCCATTGTTTTGCGGATATCCCAGAAGCTTTAGAACCCGAGGTGAAGGCAATAGTTCTATACACCTCCCCATCTTCAGCCCTTCCACGAATCCCAGAAACAACAGGATGGAGCGAAAACCCCGAGCTCGAATGCAAAGAGATGGATCTCGCGGAAGTCGTCCCGGCAGTTCCTTTCGACCCTCCACAAACCGCCGACACCCTAATCTACCTCCGTAGCAACTTCGAAATCGGACCCTACAAACTCAGCCGTGGGTTTTTCAACCACACCTCCTGGCGGCCCTCAGAAACCCCAACACTACTATCCACCATCTCGGGAATCTCTTCCAAAAACACCTCGTTTACTACCCCGAAAAATAACGTCCTCAAAGACGCATTCGACGTGAAAAGACAACTTGTCGTTACCATCCCTCACGGGAAAACGGTGGATCTGTTGATCGATAACTTTGACGATGGAAACCACCCTTTCCATCTCCATGGACACAAGTTCTGGGTGTTGGGGCAGGGGAAGGGGTATTTTGATGCGACGGAACAGGGGAATATGCAGATTACTGGTCGGGTGAGGAGGGATACGGTTACTATTGAGGCGTTTGGATGGGTACTGATTAGGTTTGTGGCGGATAATCCGGGGTTGTGGGCTATGCATTGTAAGTTACCCCCCACCCACCCCGCTTCTTTGTGTGAGAAACTTATGATAGGGTAGGCCATATTGCATGGCATGTGGAGGCGGGGATGTTGATGCAATTTTTGGTAGCCCCGGAGGTGGTGGGGAATTGGATTGTTCCTCCGAAGGTGGAAGAGCATTGTGGACAGAGGGAAAAACAAAAAGGTGGGCCGATGAGGGATGAAGATTTTTATTGGTGATCACGATCCCTAGAGAATAGAAACTTTGCAATGAGATGGTTGGTTTGGCCATGGATTGCCTCCAGATAGGGAGGCAGATGGAATGGCCTCTGCTTCAATGTATTTATTTGGGTTATTATTTTTGGAAAAAACAGAATTTAGAGTTCCAACTGCAACCCCCAAATAAACAGAACGGAGGCGTTACAGCCAGACACACCCCAAACGTCCGTCTGTACTGATACTAAACCTCCAGTGCGGATCCCACTCCAAAAAAAAAAAAGATACAAAACCGCGGGTTCGGTTTACACCTTTCAGCTGGGGGCCTCGGTGTTTGTAACATCTACTACTACTTAAAGCACTGTAGTAGGTGGCCGTGACTAGGGACAGTCGAAGTGCGGCCGAGCAGCGGCGGCGCGTCTCCGGGCAGTCAATTTTCGCAGTCAATTCGCGGCCACAGTCAACTTTTTGCCGCGCTTCAAGAGTACAAATATGAAACAATTTAATAACCTTCGCAGCCTTTCAAGTTCCTCCTGTTCCTCAAAGTGCAGCTCCTGCTCCGCCACCAGATCTTAAGCCACTCCTTCTCCCCAAGGACTTCACACTCTGAACCTTCTTCAGATGGCCGCTCTTCACCCTTGCATCTAATGAGGGTGTACTCCTCGTCTTCTTAAGCCATTGGGGTACAGTTGCTAATGGAACTTGAAGAGTAGCCCCGGTTACAGTCGGTTATGCGAATAAGCCACAATTCTCGAAGTCGCGAAGCATGCTTTGAGATTCGTCTGGAGGCTGTGCAGACTCAGACTCAGGCTTGTCGTACTGTACCCGAACCATGAATGCTCTGGCTAAGACTCGATGGTCCATTCAACGGAGTTGTTTTTTGCCAATAATTTTGATGCCCATCGCTTGGGCTGCTTCTTTGATGGTGTTGTCGTTTGGTTCACTATCTGGCCGAAGGCCAGGAAGGTAGTGGATTTGTGCTGCTATCTCTCTGTCTTCCCATGGAATATTGCCTTGAGTTATCCACATTTCATTTGTTCGGTGATTGATTTGGTACATTACATTTATATCACGCATACAGCACTTCCTGAGGATAATGTCGAACCCTTTCACTTTGTATACTGTGAACCACCCCGTATATGAATAGCCATCATCTTCCAGTTTGAGTTTCAAGCGTACCTGTTTTTTACGGGGATACTTATCACTAAGTATGGCCGCCTACTTCCTTAAAAGTCGTAAGAATCCTGAAGGTAGTCTTCCGAGTTGTCGTAGTTGGAATGGTTCTCGTAATCCTGAACCGGGAGGTTATGATATTCTGAGGGCAATTCTCCAGTGTAGAACCAGTGAAAGTATTCGTATTCAATATCGTATGTCTGAATGAATATTGGTGCAATACAGTAGTCATAAGGAGTAATGGCTCTGTCGTACAGAGTGTGGACGTAAAGAACAATGGAGTCAAGGTCTCGAAAATAACTCATAAAGTATTTGTATTTGTATTTAAGTAGTAAACTTAATAATATTTTAAGTTCTTGTCCGCTGGTGTATTCTGACTGTGCATTGCTGCTAGAGCTTGCCTTTTTACTTTGCAGGTGCAAAGGCAGTTCTTTTATAGACAGTGCGGAATCACTCGATATCACTCATCTATTGTTACACCTCACAAGTTGTACATCACCAATGGTCATCGGAACGGGGTCACCTACAATCACTCGACGATAGCCATATCGGGATAGTACAAGTGCCATCCCTGGGCATCATCGAAACTACACAGAATATCACTAGCACCCAACAAAATCGGATGAGTTGTCATGCAGTTAACCATACCACTGATAAGCAGTTTAAGGTGGTTATTGGAACCATGCACTGCCAGCTCATGCCATCGATAATGCGAAGACAGCTGAGAGGCTGTAGATACAAAAGCACCTGCGTTTTTAGCGTAGCTGACGAAGCCTCTTATGTTCCTCACGATCGAAAGGATACCATTCGTCTGGAAGCAAAGAGATTGAAAGGATACAATAGTTCCGGACCACAGAAGTCCGAAGGACTGATATCAGTAGGGGTTCTATTCGTCTGAGTTAGAGATCTGAGCGGAAAGATGCGGAATGTCAAGAAGAGTGCTGAAGAGTAGAAAGAGCATTGGTGCGAAAGGAAGGTTAGGTAGAGAAGCTCATGAGAAAAGTGTAGATAGAAGTAATTGTTAGAGCGAGAGGATAGAGGTATAAAGACCTCTAGAATCTCCGAGGGAAGAAGGGCAAGCGTCTTGATGAGGAGAACAAGCCTTAACAATCTACGCATTGGAAAGCCAAACATCTTTGTCTTGAATCTTTATCTTTAGTGACTTTCACATCCTGAGCGAATCTTCATAACTTCCATTGCAAGCAAGTCCTGAAAGCAGTAAGGATACTACTTGTACTGGTAAACCTGGAGTGATGCTCCTGGTGTTACATTATATTGTTAGCAAAGAAACACTTCTGTTGAAGCTATCTTTCTACCCTCCAAGCAGTCAAAGGTTCTTGACGCTTATGCACATTTATATTCCGGATATTGGCTGCCACATCTCACAGGGAGAGTACTGATACCATGAACCAGATTTCGATCTCTATATCAGCTGGGAAAGAACATCCCTCCCTAAGGGAAGCTATCATTGTGAGCTTGTGCGAGAGGAGCACTACATCTAGTTAGTATTAGCTGTCACTATCCATCGATCGAAAACCAAAGCATTATACCGTGCACACCTTGGAAAGTAGCAATCACTCGCATACCTTAAGATAGTCATCTTGCTAGCCCTGATCGGAACCATTGTCCTCCCAGATCTGTGAATACTCCACACACCAAACTACGAGCCTTCGTTACAGTTACATCAGGATGCTGGTGCTAGGTTCCTCATTGATTGAGATCTCGATTTAGCTCCCTTCTTCGGAACTTAGAGCTTCTATAACAGGATCTTTCTGTTACGGGGATACTTATGACCGAACCACTGTCGTAAGTAAGGCCGCCTACTTTTCCGAAGTCGTAGGTATCCTGAAAATCTTCTTCGTCGTGCAAGAACTCGGAGTAGGACTCTTCCTCGTCCTCGGAGGAGTCTTGGTAGTAAACTGAAGGGAGTTCACCAGTATAGAACCAATGACAGTATTCGAATGCGATATCGTAGTATGCGATGAAACCTCGTGCGTACCAAAAATCGTGATGCGTGACTGCTCTTTCACAAAGGGTGTGTGCGTAAAGAACAATAGAGTCAAGGTCTCGAAAATGTAAAGACATATATTCTTAAAGTAGAAAACTTAATAATATTTTAGATCTTTGTCCGCTGGTGTGTTCTGACTGTGGATTGCTGCTAGAGCTTGACGTTTTACTTTGCGGGTGCAAAGGTGGTTCTTTTTATAGAGCGAGTTTACTCGTCTACTCTCTATGACTTCAGTGTTTGTACTTAGATAACTATGGCCTCTGATCGTTAGGCTGATTACTCGATCTCGGTAGGTTGCGCTTCTTTTCCGTTTGACGTTCAGCACTTTTCTAAAGTGCGAGGCATCCCATAGGTTATCCTCATGCCGCCAGGTTTTGCCACGTAGCTACTTAAAGCCCGTTTGCTTTTCTTCTGGTCTGTATGCAAACGCAGAAAACAGGTTTCGGCAACGACCACTGACACGTGCATCGAACCATCACTTCCTCTTAGATCTCTCGACTCAATGTTAAATCGGATAGTGGGATGCAGGGATATGTTTACCCTCATAGACTTATATTGGCGACCAGCCATTGCTATGCCACGTATCGTACTTCCATCTCGCTGGCTTTTACTCCCATTTCAGGGCTGCAGCTTATGTCGGACCAGCTCAACCAAGAACTGCCGTTACTCGGAAATGACGACCCACACACAAGCTCTCAACAGGTAGATTGAACTACCGGGGCGCAGTTAACACATGGAGTCCCTAGACTGTATAGTTATCCCCATGGTGAAGTCCCGCTTCTCGAGCTCTGACGTGTGCCTGCCGGAGAATGTAGAGGCGTACCCCGCTCTAGCCGGCTCTCCCATATTGCTGATAAGGTAAAGTAATTCTGGTCGAAACAATCATGCACGGCTGACCAATAAGTCCCCGCAATGGCGTGATCGTGCTTCATCAACTCATGTCGTCCCTAACTATTGGGGGCCTAGGCATATAGTAGCATGCCACCCTAAGTGTTCGGGTCTGATGAATCCGCCAGCTAAGTATCGTGACTATCGCTGTTCGATCGAGAAGGTGCACTGCCCTGGCGCGGGTTAATCATTCCGCTTTGTCCGGGCTCGGTATTGGATATGCGTAACTTCGTCGCTCAGAGGATGGGATAGCTGCGGGTGTGACATCGACCAGCCATAGTGATAGGTAGCCGAACGCAGATTGCCATGGACATCCTCCGTACCTCGTGCACCTGCTAAAGGCAAACCCCTAACAGTACCTCCCTCTCTAGCTCTGGTGACCTCAACAGAATCTCCATCATAAAAAGTGTTCAAACAATAGATACCACTCAGACAGCGTGTATCTCATAACTTCGGGTATATATAAAAAATAAAAATTCTTTTAATATAATAATGACCTCCGCGTAACTCAGCACGGTTTGAGTTTAACAAATGAAATTCATAATTTCCTTCTCTTTCGTACCAAGGATTTCCTCCCCTGAGGTTTCCACCGAAAGTCCGTTTCCATCGCTGGGTTCTTGGTATAGTATTCGGTGATGAGTTCGGATGCGACGTCGTTAAGATGTTCCCATGATTCCCAGGTATTTTCGTCGTGAGAATAGCCAGACCACTTAACTAGAAAGACATGCTTTCGGTGATTGTTATCCGTTGGTCCGCTGGCAACAATTGATTCAGGTGTCCAGCCGCATTCGTCAGCCTCGATTGGAGGTACCTCCCTCTCTAAGGGATTACCTCGATACGGTTCAAGCAGAGCGACGTTGAAAGCTGGGTGGATTTTCCACGTAGTGGGAAGCTCGAGTCGACACCATCGCCTGTTGCCTCCGATCTTGATGATTTTGAACGGTCCGTACATCTTATCGTCGAGTTTCCGACACTGCCGCTTCGTCCGAATGTTGCTTCCGTTAAGCATAACCAAATCTCCGATTTTGTACTGAGGAGCTGGGCGTCGTTTACGATCGTAGTACTGACCCATCTTTTCCTTAGTCTCTTCAAGCTGTTGTTCTAGACGGCGATAAACTTCGACCATATAATGTGCGTATAGTTCTGAACTGGGGTTGCGAAACTGAACATCTGTTGGTCAATTCGTACGTGCCTCATACCCATAATTGGTGTAAAAGGGTGTAATCTTCGTGGACGCATGCTTCGAATTGTTGTATGCATACTCGGCCATAGGTAACATTTCGCTCCAGTTGGACTGCTCGTAGTTGCAATACGCACGCAAGTAATGTTCAATGGTCTGATTGATTCGTTCGGTTTGTCCGTTCGTCTGTGGGTGAAAAGCTGTGGACATTGATCGTTTGATGCCAAGAAACTGGTATAAGTCTGCGAGAAAATGACCGGTGAAGACTGCGTCGCGGTCCGAAACTACATCAACAGGCATGCCGTGATACTTCCAGATGTTGTTGAGATATAACCTTGCGACAGTGGATGATTCTCGTTTATCCGTTGGAATGAAGTGCGCCATTTTGGCGAACCTATCTACTACTACCATTATGTTTTTATTTCCGTTGGACTCTGGTAAATCGGTGATGAAGTCTACAGATATATAAGTCCATGGTGAGGATGGTAGTTCGAGTGGGTGCAATAGCCCATGTTTCGCGTGTCGAGGTGTTTTTGTTCGTTGGCATGAGTCGCATTTGTTGCAATATTCCCATACGTCGTCTTCGAGTTTAGCCCAATAAAAATACCTCGTGATGAGTTCCAAAGTGCGTTCGCGACCGCAATGTCCGGCAATACGTGAGTCGTGTTCCTGGTGGAGTACCTCCTTCCGAAATCCATTTGGTACGTATAATCTTCCTTTCCAACACAACATTCCTTCTCCATCTATTCCAAACCTTCCGTCAACATTCTGATTCTTCTCCTGAACCTTCCGTAGTATCTTTTGATACTCCTCATCTTGACCAATTTCCTTTTTAAACTTTTCCTTCACTGTCTCCGTCAACTGACTAATCGTAAATCCTGCCAAACCAATTTCTTCCCAGTCTTCATTATCCAGATCTATCGCTCTGACTTCTAACCAATGATCTGGTCCTAACAAGATTGCCGAAGTTGTACCCCCCTCTTGTAGGGCGAACTCTGGGCGCCTTGACAATGCATCGGCCTTTCCATTAGCTGCTCCCTTTCGATAAACAATTTTAAAATTGTATTCTTGCAATACTGCTGCCCATCGTGCTTGTCTTCGATTGAGCTGTTGCGTTTCTTTGAAGTATTGGTGGTTCATATGATCAGAAAAGACTGTTGTTGTATGTATTGCTCCTTGGAGATAACATCTCCATGTTTTGAATGCGTATACGATAGCGAGCATTTCTTTGTCGTATATCTGGTAATTCAGTTTGGCGGGTGAAAACTTCTTCGAAATGAAGGTGACCGGATGTACTTTGCCGTCATCAAATTTCTGTGACATGACTGCCCCCATAGCAAAGTCCGACGCATCCGTTTCTACCATAGCTGGTCTGTCGTCGTCATAATGTCGAAGTATTGGTGTATTTTCTGCCGCGAATAAGATGCAAATTTTATAATAGGCTGCCTTGGCTGCATCTCCGAACTGGAAGTTCTTTCCGTCGCCCTTAGGGGTATCTGTAATTGGTGCGACGATACCGGCGAATCCCTTAATAAATCGTCGATAAAAATTCCATAAACCCATAATAACCTGGACTTCTTTTTGGTTATTAGGCATTGGCCATTTCGTTATGGCTTCACTCCGACTAGGTGCCATTTTGAGTCCCTCGCCGCTGACAAGGAATCCGAGGAACTCGACCTCCTGTCTATCGAACTCGCACTTGTCGATTTCTACCACGAGGTTGTTATCTTGTAGGACTTGTAGTATCTTGCCTACATATTCGTGGAGTTCCTCCCGTGTTCCTTTGGTAGCAATGAGGACATCGTCGATATAGACAACCGTAATGTCGTTAAGTCCTCCCAACCATGGTTGAAGGATACCGTGCATCCAACGTTGAAAAGTGGCTGGTGCGTTGGTGAGTCCGAACGGCATAACCGTGTATTCGTATGATCCGAATTTCGTGTTACGGGAATACTTATGACCGTAAACACCGTCGTAAGTAAGGCCGCCTACTTTTCAGAAGTCGTAGGTATCCTGAAAGTCGTCTTCGTCTTGCAAGAACTCAGAGTAAGACTCCTCCTCGTCCTCAGAAGGATTGGCTTAATAAGCTGATGGAAGTTCACCGGTGTAAAACCAGTGAGAGTATTCGAAAGCGATATCGTAGTGTGAAATAAATCCTCGGGCGTACCAGAAGTCGTGATGAGTGACTGCTTGTTCACAAAGTGCGTGTGCGTAAAGAACAATAGAGTCAAGGTCTCGAAACTGTAAAGACATATATTCTTAAAGTAGAAAACTTAATAATATTTTAGGTTCTTGTCCGCTGGTGTGTTCTGACTGTGGATTGCTGCTAGAGCTTGATGTTTTACTTTGC
>MU122303.1:65618-86942 GCA_014904905.1 Wilcoxina mikolae CBS 423.85
GGAGTCCCTAGACTGTATAGTTATCCCCATAGTAAAGTCCCGCTTCTCGAGCTCTGACGTGTGCCTGTCGGAGAGTGTAGAGGCGTACCCCGCTCTAGCCGACTATCCCAAATTGCTGATAAGGTAAAGTAATTCTGGTCGAAACGATCATGCACGGCTCACCCGTAAATCTCCGCAATGGCGTGATCGTGCTTCATCAACTCATGACGTCCCTAACTATCGGGGGCCTAGGCATATAGTAGCATGCCACCCTAAGTGTTCGGGTCTGATGTGTTAAGGGTTATCCTTTAGCAGGTGCACGAGGTACGGAGGATATCCATGGCAATCTGCGGTTGGTCACCTGTCACTATGGATGGTCAACATCACACCCGCAGTTATCCTATCCTCTGAGCGACGAAGCTACGCATATCCAATACCGAGTTCAGACAAAGCGGAATGATTAACCCACACGAGGACAGTGCACCTTCTCGATCGAACAGCGATAGTCACGACACTTAGCTGGCGGATTCATCAGACCCGAACACTTAGGATGGTATGCTACTATATGCCTATGCCTCCGATAGTTAGGGACGTCATGAGTTGATGAAGCACGATCACGCCATTGCGGAGATTTACGGGTGAGCCGTGCATGATCGTTTCGACCAGAATTACTTTACCTTATCAGCAATTTGGGATAGTCGGCTAGAGCGGGGTACGCCTCTACACTCTCCGACAGGCACACGTCAGAGCTCGAGAAGCGGGACTTTACTATGGGGATAACTATACAGTCTAGGGACTCCAGATGTGAACTGCGCCCCGGTAGTGCAATCTACCTATTGAGAGCTTGTGTGTGGGTCGTCATTTCCGAGTAACGGCAGCTCTTGGTTGAGCTGGTCCAACATAAGCTGCAGCCCTGAAATGGGAGTAAAAAACAGCGAGATGGAAATACGATACATGGCATAGCAATGGCTGGTCGCCAATATAAGTCTATGAGGGTAAACATACCCCTGCAACCCACTATCCGATTTAACATTGAGTCGAGATATCTAAGAAAAAAGTGATGGTTCGATGAACGTGTCAGCGGTCGTTGCCGAAACCTGTTTTCTGCCTTTGCATACAGAACAGAAGAAAAGCAAACAAGCTTAGAGTGGGCTACGTGGCAAAACCTGGCAGCATGAGGATAACCTATAGGATGCCTCGCACTTTAGAAAAGTACCGAACGTCAAACGGAAAAGAAGCGCAACCTACTGAGATCGAGTAATCAGCCTAACGATCAGAGGCAATAGCTATCTTAGTACAAACACTGAAATCATAGAGAGTAGACGAGTAACTCGCTCTATAAAAGAACCACCTTTGCACCCGCAAAGTAAAACATCAAGCTCTAGCAGCAATCCACAGTCAGAACACACCAGCGGACAAGAATCTAAAATATTATTAAGTTTTCTACTTTAAGAATATATGTCTTTACAATTTCGAGACCTTGACTCTATTGTTCTTTACGCATACGCACTCTGTGAATGAGCAGTCACATATCACGACTTCTGGTACGCTCGAGGATTTATCTCACACTACGATATCGCTTTCGAATACTGTCACTGGTTCTATACTGGTGAACCTCCCTCGGCCTATTATCTCGATTTGTCTGAGGACGAGGAAGAGTCTTTTTCCGAGCTCTTACACGACGAGGCAGATTTTCAGGATACCTACGACTTCTGAAAGTAGGCGGCCTTACTTACGACGGTGCTTTCGGTCATAAGTATCCCCGTAACATGATGAATCTGCCAGCTAAGTGTCGTGACTATCGCTGTTCGATCGAGAAGGTGCCCTGCCCTCGCGCGGGTTAATCATTCCGCTTTGTCCGGGCTCGGTATTGGATATGCGTAACTTCGTCGCTCAGAGGATGGGATAGCTGCGGGTGTGACATCGACCAGCCATAGTGACAGGTGGCCGAACGCAGATTGCCATGGACATCCTCCGTACCTCGTGCACCTGCTAAGGGCAAACCCCTAACACTTTCAAGGACAAGTCTGAATCATACTCTGAGCAATGATAGACGCTGGATCAGATACGATGATGGGGGAGGCAGTGACGTTGGTACGAAGGGAAAGTGCGTTGGTAATAGCAGGTGATAAGGGGAAAGAAGTAGTTCGTTATAAACCCATTGTATGGAATGATATTCCTGATTGGGTAGTCTTTTTGATAAACAGCATTGAGGCCGAGTTGAACCGAATGGATACATTGATTACACAGACTCAAACAAACAACATCAAGATCAAAGAGGCATTACCTGAGTTGGTCAGAGCATACGAAGCCCTAGTGTATAGGCAAAATGAGATTTATGATGCTGTGGCTTCAGGAGTAGATAACCTGCAGAGGGCGCAGCTAGAACATCACAGAGACATCGTTGCCCAGTGCCAGGTATATGCAGCCAATATTAGTGCTGCAATCGCTATTTCAAAGGCACAGTCTTCCGAGGCATATGAGGAGTTACGTCTAGCTCTTGGAAAGCAAATACAGTCTTCATCGGCAGCATGGACCTCTCTCTCTGGCATATTGGAAAAGAGGGAAAGAGCCCAAGAACGACTCGCTCTCCAAGTACATACACAGTCAGAAGAACTTACCAGTGTCAGGTGGAAAGCCAACGAAGAGGCTAAGAGAGTAACAGAACTCAAGAAAAAGGCTGACACTGAAAAGAAGTAGAGAGAAAGTGATAGATGGAAGACTCGAAGGGACATGGAGAAAAAATTTCGGGAATTCACAAGGACCCTTGTGACTAGGCTGTCAGACGAAACCATCAAGAAATTTATCAAGTCCCTAGCAAGGTCTGTCCTTGGGCATCAAGAAGGAGATATCAAACCAAGTGATGAAGGGTTCCACCTTCATTACTGTATAGGTACCAAAGGAGAAGGATATTGGGTCAAAGAAGCCCGTACTCCGGACCCTAAGGGAGCCCCACCGCCATCAGGAGGTTCTGGTTCGGAATCTGGCCTCTCCAGCTCTGAGAATGAGGAGGGAGGGGAAGGTGGTGGTGGAGGAAGCGGAGGAAGTGGTGGAGGTGGAGGTGGAGGTAGAGGTGGAGGTGGAGGTGGAGGTGGAGGTGGAGGTGGAGGTGGAGGAGGTGGAGGAGGAGGTGGAGGAGGCGGAAACGGAGGAAGTAATACAGAAAGTTTACATCCAAGTCAAATGCCCCTACCTCCTTCTGGCAGCACAGTGTAATGGCGTCCGGGTAACCGCACATCCGCCCAGTATATAGTCAGCTCGTGCGGGTGCTCTTGCACGCCATCGATAACCTTACCTATTGAATCTACCTCATTCTCGAATCCTTGTTTGCAACCGTATCTACCTTATACTCTTATACGAGGCCGTACTCGGACATACGCCCTTACACACAGACTATGAAACGCCACCTCCCAATCCTCGCCTACCAGCCAGATCCTCCAAGAAAGGCAAAATGAAAATGCCTCCAGTCTTCAAAGGGGATAAGAAGAATCCCAAAGAAATTTATCGAAGGTGGATTCGATCAGTGGAACGTTATCTACAGTACTTCCACGATGAATTCCATGATGATATTGACAAGATCATATGGGTTGGAGGGTTCTTAGAAGATAAGGCCCTAGCCTGGTATGATAACCGTGAAGAGGACATGAAGAAGTTCTTCCAGGTTGATAACTGGAAGTCTTTCACCAGTACTATGGAAGAGAGGTTCGTCGATAAGCAGGAGGAAGAGAAATTCTTGTGAAAGATGAATGATCTGAAGTACACTGGAGATATTGAGGACTACCTGATGAACATGGAAACCCTCAACTTCCGAGTGTATCTAAACGAAACCTCGTATATCCATTACCTTAAACAAGGAATGAACAAAGAAATTTTGGATCGAAAGTTAACTGCAAAGGTACTACCCAAGGATGATACAGCCTTCATCGAATTGATGAGGCGAGTGGGCGTATCATACGAAGATCGGTTGGCAGAAAACAATAGGACTCATCAGAACCGTGACAACTCCCAAGGCAAGAAGGAAAATAAGCGGAAGAGAGACGAGTACCAGGGGAAGGATAAGAACCAAGAAAAGAATCCAGAAAGAGACAAAGGTTATGACCCCAAGAAACCTCGAACTGAGAAGAAGGGACCGAAGCCTATTCACACTGATGAGGCCGAAGCCCTTAAGGGTATTCCTGAAAGTCTGCTAGAAGCAAGAGCCAAACGCAACGAATGCAAATATTGTGGATCCTCTGATCATGATCGATGGTTCTTCTGTAAGAATCCCATCAAGGCTTCATCTAGCTAGAAGAACAAGAAATCCAAGGATAAGGAGGAAGCCCCGAAGCAGGAAGCTACAGCCTCCAGTTCGAAGGTCAGACCAAGAAGCTTGGCTGACAGGATTACAGCGTCTGCAACTCACGCACCCTCGAAGAGGTTATATGAGGTAGATTCTGATGGTATGGAAATTGTCGATTGAGAGATGCTGGATTTCTTATGTCTTTTCTTAGATTCAGGATTGCGATCTTTCCTTCTGGGTATAGACACCCACAGACTGTCATATCTTGAGTTTAGTTTTAATGAGAAACGATTTCTTTCTGTATCAAAAGGGTGCCTGAGGATGAGTTCTGTACTCGAAATATGCTGGTCATATAGTACCCAAGTGCAAACATATGACTACCATATTATCGAAACGATCATAAAACACCTCTACACTGATAACTACCACTAGAACCACAACCTGTTGCAGCTGGAACTGTGTCGAAAGGCAGTTCATCATGGTTTCTACACGAAGAGACAGAAAACGTAAGGTCTCAGCCCAAGTACCTCAACCTCAACTAAAGAAGACAAAGCAATTACCCCCAGAACCAAAGACTGATTCAAGACCCACAGTACGCATGTTTGTATCATTCAAGGACAAGAAGAACATCCTAGTGAGGGTTCTTTTGGATACAGGGTGTGATTCACCTATGATGTCAAAGCAGTGGGCCGAGACTAATTGCGTTCCATTGGTAACTCGAACAGAACCAAAGTCAGTTGAGAACTTCAATGGCGAGATTGTAGAAGGAGCTGGATGGCAGTATACCTTCCCAGTTACTCTTTGGTATGAAAGCTATTATACCAAAGAAACCTTCGAAATCGTTACTATGGAATCAGCAACTGATATTATGTTACCTTACTGGTAGATCGTCAAGCATGGAGCACTCAGAGAAATCACTGAAGAAGGTGATAAGCTCCGATTCACATCGAAGCATTGTCATCAGCATTGTAAGAAGTCAGCTGTTAGTGTATTCTCAATTGAAGATGATGATAGTATTCTCAAGTTTGGTACTGATCCTCGATGGATTGAAGTAATTGGATCAATACATGTTAATGCAGCAAACGAAATAGAAATTGATTGGGTTCAGCGAATTCCATGGCAGTATCGAGACTTTCAGTCAGTATACAATGGGGAAACTGCCAACACTCTACCACTACATCGATCATTTGATCATGCAATAGACTTAAAAGATTGGGAGCAACCTTCGTGGGGTCCCATCTATGCTCTTTCTGAAAAAGAACTTTTGGTCCTTAAAGAGTATTTAAAGGAAATTTTCGAATATGGTAAGATTCGTCCAAGGAAGTAACCAGCTGGAACACCTATACTCTTCGTCCCAAAGCGTCAGGGAAGGGGTTTAAGGTTGTGCGTAGATTACAGAGGACTCAACCGCGTTACGATTATGAACGGGTACCCTTTGCCACTCATGAACGAACTTAGAGACAGAGTGAATGGCTCAAAGCTCTTTACGAAGATTGACCTAAAGGCTGATTACAATCTTATTCGAATAAAGCCTGGAGACGAATGGAAGACAGTATTTTGTACGAGATATAGACATTACAAATATTTGGTTGTGCCCTTTGGATTGGCAAATGCGCCAGCCTCATTCCAAGATATGATGAACGAGATCCTGAGAGATCTAATCGATCATGGACTGGTGGTTTATATAGATGACATCCTCATCTATACCAAAGATGAAGAAGAGTATGTACGATTGACAAGAGAAGTCCTTCGTAGACTACAGGAAAACAAGTTAGCTATAGCGCCAGATAAGTGGGAATGGCATCAGAAACAAGTTGAATTCCTAGGATATATCATATCGGGAGAAGGTGTCAGCATGGCAGAAGACAAGGTTGATACTATCCTGAAATGGGAAACACCAGACTCAGCCAAGGATGTACAGTCATTCTTAGGATTTGCCAATTTTTACCGACGCTTCATAAAAGACTTTTCGAGAATCTGCAGACCATTGACAGACCTAACCAAACAAACTGGTGAACGGTTCGATTGGAAGACAAACCTACTGTGACAACAGGCCTTCGATTTGTTAAAGAAGTGTTTCACTGAGGCATCCATCCTTCGTCACTTCGAACCTGAGCATCCTGTTGTAAGGATGTACGTCCTCGTATGGCTGAATACGTGTAGATACGGTTGCAAACGGAATAAGTGATAAAGATATCAATTGTAGAGTATGTAGGTAAGATAATCGCTAGCGTGCCAAAAGCACTTCGCGAGGTGATTATATATGAAGGGTACTTACCCGGCCTCGGCAGCTGAGTGCGCTTGGGAAGGCCAAGTACACCTGGAATCCAAGTGCGCTTGGGAGAGCCAAGTGCACCTGGGAGCCAAGTGTGTTTGGGAGGGCCAAGTGCACCTGGTACCGCCATTACATCATTACCCTCTTTATCAGCAGACCCCCTGGGCTGCAACATATATACATGAAGAAAGACAAGATAAGGTGTGTACACCTGTGTACATCTGCATAAGTCCCGCGACTGATCGGTGCCATCGCGGTGACCTCACAGCGGATTCAGTGCATGGGGAAATGCACCTTCAGTGGTAGGTGGTAAAACCCGTGCCGACGCCATTTATACCGGGCCGAGATCCATAAGAAATGAAAAGAAGAGAAAAGAAGAGAAGAAAACGTCCAATTGACCCTGAATCCTCCAAGTCCATCTCCGAATCCAAATATTTGATCCCCATAGTGCTAGCTCGGTGGTACTCGAATCGGTAAATACCATTGGCCGACTTGCGGGCGCCATTCGGCATCGATTTATCGTAGTTGACACGTGATATGCCGGACTCGACTTCTGACTAATCAATCCATTGATCGTATACGATTGCTTTCGTTGAATGCATTCGTGAACGTCATCTGAGACGCAAGGCCATCGCGGCCGGTATCGAATCGCTGCAGCAGTCAACTAGCATAATTGCATGATGTATTTATCTTGGTTTTAGCTGTTGCTCTTGAGAGCCCTCGGGTTCGTATGGTTTCTCCAATTTCATGTTTGTGCTTTCGTATATCCAAGCACATCGCAGACCTCATCGGTGATAGCCTCCGTTCTCAGCATTTGCCATTCTGCTTCAGATTCAGTGGTGATTGGATGACTTGTTTCGGCCTCATTCGGCCCTCGATTGCAGTCATCATATGTCGGCATGCATTCGTACATGCTCATTCGAGTTGCGGTATCTAACTCGTAAGTATGCCATAAGGTCATACTCACAAAGTAACCAAGTGTGCTTCCGCTCCAGTGCATCAAGGCAGCCATTCTCCGATTTCCATGCATTCGGCTTCCGAATCCACGAAAGTAGTGGGTTTTCACACGCTAAGCCCTCCCGAGCCTAGTTGTAGGGGACTCACACTAATTCTAGCCCAATACGATTAAATCACCACTATCTGCAGCGACGTCAATCGATTATTGTCATGGCTTCGTTTGGTACTCTCGGAGATAAAGGCCAATTACAGAGCATATTCATTTGTTGATATATCTAATTCGTTAGCAACCCACGTACAAGGTCATAGTTACCATGTAATTCAGTGCATTTGCACTCTTGGAAACTCCAGGAAGCCTGCATCGTGGCAGCTTCGTATATCCGATCAGGAGCCTAAGCTCAAATCCTATTCCGACGTATTCTCATGACGTTTATGCTCTCAGAAGTCTGTATCGTAGCTTCGTACGTCTAACCTAGAGCTTCTGCTCCCGTCCACTTAATCCGACGTAGGTGCACTTCCATTATGCCGCACATTCCGATGAGGTGTAATTCCGAAAAGGTGCACATTCCATGCTGCTTAATGATTCGTATTTCCGACCTCGAACATCTCTTTGCCGCCGGAATATTTTGTCTGACGGCTTTGGGCCTCCATCAGGTTAACTCGGAGATTTCTGTGCAACTCCTCCAGGCTGACTGCCATGGTCTCATAGATATCTCTGCTCGGTATTGACATCTCGATATTGACATCTCGATAGATGGCTTCGTAGACTCGGTCATTCTGTATGCCATTCGATTGAGCTTCATTTCGTATAATATCTCTGATCCGGTAGCCATCTCGACTGTATGTCGTTAGTCCTATCGGTAGGCTTCGCTTCCATGATATTTCCTCGGCGTCGTAACTGTTGACTTCTCTGGTGTACATAACCGTGACGGTGCTTGATGCCAGCACTTCCGGTGCGGTAATCGTTTGCAGTAGGGGTCGTTTCTGAATTCCTGGTACGATTATCCCCCTCTGTTTGGTCGGAGATCCATCAACGACTCTCCAATTCCGATGCTGATCCTCATACCGGTTCCCGTGTCGATCCTAATACCTCAAATTTCCATCGTGATTTGAGATGGAAATATATGCGAACTATATCGAGGATCTTGATTCGATCATTTCGTCGGTACGTCCTAAGTTTGTACATGTGCGTATCTGCAATGAATTGCTAGTCTCATAGCTTGTCATTTAAAGTAAAGCTTTCTTAAAGAAGGGAAGAGTTTCAAACGTAACCTCGCCATATAAGTAAATAGACATATTATCATCCATCTCCGGCTATTCGTTCTGGAACGTGCAAATTGCACTCGTACGGTCTACCTTTCGTGGCTTCTCCTGTAGCTTTGTAAGCTCCATACAGGTAATCATTACTGACCTTAAGATCGGCTTTCACACGACCGTCTTCTTCTCATCCAGTCCGAGGAAGATAGTCCTTGATGTTATGAGTTTTCCCTTTGCAGGTACACGAGGTACGGAGGATGTCCATGGCAATCTGTGTTCGGCCACCTGTCACTATGGCTGGTCGATGTTACACCTGCAGTTTATCCCATCCTCTGAGCGACGAAGTCCTACGCGACATACATGCCTATCCAATACCAAGCCTGGACAAAGCGGAATGATTAACCCGTGCGAGGGCAGTGCACCTTCTCGATCGAACAGCGATAGTCTCAAATACTTAGCTGGCGGATGCATCAGTTCCGAACACTTAGGGTGGTATGCTACTACACGCCGAGGCCCCCGACAGTTAGGAACGTCATGAGTTGCTGAAGCATGATCACGCCATTGTGGGGACTTTCAGGTCAGCCGTGCATGATCGTTTCGACCAGAACTACTTTACCTTATCAGAAATATGGGGCAGCTGGCTAGAGCGGGGTACGCTTCTACACTCTCCGGCAGGCAAACCCCAGAGGTCGAGAAGAGGGACTTTACTATGTGGATAACTATACAGTCTAGGGACTCCATATGTTAACTGCACCCCGGTAGTTAAATCTACCTATTGAGAGCTTGTGTGTGGGTCAACTTCCCAAGTAACGGCAGATCGCAGGTAGTCTGGTCTGACAGAAGCTGCAGCCCTGCAATGGGAGAAAAAGCCAGTGAGATGGGAGGTACGATACGTAGCATAGCAGCAGCTGGTCACCGATGCAAGTCTATGAGGGTAAACATATCCCTGCAACCTGCTATCCGATTTAACATTGAGTCAAGGGATCTAAGAGGAAGTGATGGTTCGATGAAAGTGTCAGCTTTCGTTGCCGAAACCTGTTTTCTGCGTAAGGCATACAGACCAGAAGAAAAGCAAACGGACTTAGTTGTTACATGGCAAAACCAGGCAGCATGAGGATAACCTACAGGGATGTTTTGCAGTTTAGAAAGTGCCGAAAGTCAAACGGAAAAGAAGCGCAACCTACCGAGATCGAGTAACCAGCCTAACGATTGGAGGCCATAGCAATCTTAGTGTAAGGACGTACGTCCGTGTACGGCCTCATATAAGGGTATAAAGGTAGATACGGTTGCAAACGTGGATTCGAGAATGAGGTAGATTCAATAGGTAAAGTTATCGATGGCGTGCAAGGGCACTCGCACGAGTTGGCTATATACTGTGCGGATGGACGGTTACCCTGCCATAGGCCGGCCGCCATTACATCATCCCCCTCTATATCTGCAGACCTCCTGGGCTGCATACCCGTACATGAAGAGAAGAAACAATCCAAGAAGAAACAAATCCAAGCTCGTACGGCCTCGTACGGCCTCGTAAATCCCGCTACCGATCTGTGCTATCACGGCGACCTCACGGCGGATCCGGTGCACCGGGAAATCCACCTCCAGTGGTAGGTGGTAAAACCCGTGCCGACGCCATTTATACCGGGCCGAGATCCATAAGAAACGAAGAGAAGAGAAGAGAAGAGAAGGAAACGTCCAATTGACCCCTGTAACCTCCATCTCTCCATATCTCCATTTCCAAGCCCTCGGTATACCATAGCTTTCATCGTGCGGGCTCGGTGGTGCTCGTATCGGTAAACGTCATTGGCTCTCGTCATCAATCGTATGTGATTCGCCGATTATCTAACTGGTGAGCATACAAGAGAAGATCGAACTTACAATGTAATCAATCAAGTGGGCTTAGCTCTCGCAAAGCTTGTGCCCTCGGAAGCCCGCCTCGCGGTAACTTCGTTCGTCCAATCAAACGTCCATTAAGTGCCATTCGTGTAATCGCTCTGCGTAGGTGCACTTCCGTGCAATGCTAACGCTCGTAGGTGCGCTTCAGAGCTTCCGCTCAGATCGTAGGAACGTAATCGTCAAGTGCGCTTCAGAGCTTCCGCTCAGATCGTAGAAAAGTAATTGTCAAGTGCGCTTGAGAGCTTCCGCTCACATCGTAGGAAGGTAATCGTCAGGTGCGCTTCAGATTGTCAAGTGCGCTTCGTATTCCGATTCAGGTGTACTTCTGTGATAAGGTACATGCACTTCCGTGCAAACGATGATTGTGATCGCGTCCGCTTGAAATCCGGATCGTAGGTACGGTCATCACATCAACTGTCATCGACCACTCTTCGCTTCGTCCTTCGACTTTCGGTTGCCCTCCGACTTTTGCCCTTCGACCATGCCCTTCGACCTTGGACTCTCCTTCGCAGACATCATCACCTGCCCATCAAGGCCCGGGTGGAGATAAAGGCCGGTTCGTATGGTAGCACAAGTCGCCTGAGCAGCCTCGGCACCATAAAGATACTCAAAACACTGAAGGTAGCCCGAGTCGCCTGAGCGGTCTCGGCACCATAAAGATGCACAAAACACTGAACCGAGATGCTCGTCTTACTTCGTCTTTGGGCCTTATAGCGTCTTTGGGTCATATTTCGTCTTCGGTTTCCTTCCAGTCTTTTGGACTTTGCGTTGAGCTCGATGGTCTGACGCGTGTACCGACGCGTCAAGAAAAGGGGTAATGAGACCCGTAGGATATCTCGAGGTAATCTCTCGTCGATTGGTAGAATTTCTCGATGATAGGTAGATCGCGTGTGTGATTTCCCGATGATAGGTAACGCGTCGAAAAGGGGTAATTCACGAAATCCCATGAGTGAAACGTATCCAATTACCAAAGATCGATAACAGTGTAAGGACGTACGTCCGTATACGGCCTCATATAAGAGTATAAAGGTAGATACAGTTGCAAACGTGGATTCGAGAATGAGGTAGATTCAATAGGTAAGGTTATCGATGGCGTGCAAGGGCACTCGCACGAGCTGACTATATACTGGGTGGATGGAGGGTTACCCTGCCATAGGCCGGCCGCCATTACACTTAGTACAAACACCGAAGTCATAGACAGTATGCGAGTAACTCGCTCTATAAAAGAACCACCTTTGCACTTGCAAAGTAAAAACAGCAAGCTCTAGCAGCAATTCACAGTCAGAACACATCAGCGGACAAGAACCTAAAATATTATTAAGTTTTCTACTCTAAGAATATTCTCATGAGCTTTTTTCGTGACCTCGATTCTATCGACCTCTACGCACACGCCCTTTACGAAAGAGCTATTACTCCATACGACTATAGTATTGTGAGTATCTTTATTCATACCTACGATATTGAATACGAGTATTTTCACTGGTTCTATACTCGAGAACTCCCTTCCGAATATCATAACCTACCAGTCCAAGACTACGACGACTGATCCAACTACGATAACTCTGAAGACTACCTTCAGGACTCCTACGATGTCTAGGGAGTAGGTGGCTATACTTTGTTGATAAGTATCCCCATAACAGTATAATATTTTGGACACGTCCAAAAGTGTTTATGACTACTAATTGTGTGGTTTGCAATAACAGGGGCTGCTGCGCTATACGATATTTGAATCACCCAGAGAGTCCCACAGAACAACATGTTTGCGTGAAGCACTGTTCGCAAGGTTGTAACAGTAATTGCCAGCCTTGCAAGCACATTCGAAATTTAAGAAGAAGAGATCAGGAGCAATCTCAAACTACAGGACCTTTTACTTTTCCCTCTCGACAACTTCACAATAGCCAGTCACAGGCACCGGTTGACATTTGGAGTGGGCCAATTGGCACCAGCGTCGTCTGGAGTCAGCAAATCGAAACAGCCCTCGAGGCCCTTATCAGGATGGGTGAGGAAACTGCAAGAACAGTACGAGCAATCGAAGAGGCAGTACTTAGACTCCAGAGGAAAAGAGGACTCAGAAATGGCCGACACAGTACAGGCCCAGGTCAGTCGTCTCGACCAGGAAATGAAACGTCTCGTCGAGGCATGCAACAGCGAGAAAGAGGCAATCGCGGAGGAATTCGAAGACGTTCGGCTAGGTTGTCAGCTCTCCAGCCAACAGGTGGAAACGGAGAAGGCACTGGAACAACAGATCCTAGAGGGGCAAGAAGAGAGAATGCAGATTTTGAACGCGGTGTTGAAGGAAACGAGAACCGGGATGAACAACCTTCCACAGTAGAATGATTGGGTGGTAAAACAGGCCACGGAGGAATTCGGAATTCTGAGAGGAAGAGTTGAATGTTGCGATCAACAGGTTAAAACGTAGATTGCGAGGTGCGCAGCATGGGGATTGACGGTCAAGACCCAACAAGAAAAAATTGCCAGGCTGGAAAAGGTTGTGGAAGAACAGGTTCCATCCTGAGGAGATTTTGGGCTTTTGGAAAAAAAGCTTATCCAGCTCAAAAAGGAACATACTGGACTTACGTCGGCATTCGAAAGAGCCATGGTCTCGGACTCAACGCCGGTTCACCCAGACCGAAGAACCCAGATTCAACAGTGGCAACAGTGTACGGAGGAATGAAATCGAAGTATATCGCCAATTAGTGATTCGGATGTTCCCGAACTGGTGGGAATCAGAGGAGGCTCAGGAACAGATGTTGGGTTAGGTGATGCACCTCCTCCGGAGGAAACGACACCAGCAGGTGGATCAGGAGAAGCACCCCTACCAGACAATACGGACGGTGGCCCGCCACCACCGGGATCTTCACATGCATCCAGAGGTGGATCTCAATGGCGAGGACGCAGTAACACACGACGCCCTGAGAAACAAAGAGACTCAAGGCTAAAATTGTCAGATCCAATGATGTACAACGGAAAGGCTTCCGAGGATTTCAACGTATGGTGGATGAGTATGGAGGCGTTTATTGGAGACCAACTACACCTCTTCACTCGACCAGGCCTCAAGATTCAATATGTGCGGGGCAGACTGGAGGAACATGCCCTGGCCTGGCATATGCAGTGGAAAGTAGAGGCTCAGGCCGGCAAACATGAGCGGAGTTGGTCTGTTTACCGTGCCGCCATTAACGCCCATTTTCACAACAAACATCAACAGGAAATGGCATACAAGGCTATTACGGAGCTTAAGTATGGAGGCAACGTTCAGGATATGATCACGGAGTTTGACACCTTGAACGCAAAGGCCAGGATTGTAGGGGTAGCATACCGGACAATGGTGATGAGCAAGCTGCCACCACAAGTCTTTAAACAGCTCAGTCTTATCAATCCGGTAGATAAGACGGATGATGAGCTTCGCGAAATCATTATCAACACCGGAAAGAATGTTGAAGTCTGGCAGGCGACAGAGAGAAACTTCGGATTTATGGGGAAGTGTCGAAGTACAGACAGCACCTCCAGACGAATCAACAAAGATAGAAGCAAGATCTAAAAGCCCAGGGGTCTTGGCTCCGGATTCCAAAGACAGTGACAACATTTTGAGCAAAAAGGCACTCAGCGAAAAACAGGCGACAATAGGGGTTCGTTCAAACCAAACCCTTTTACAAATGCTGAAGGAAAAACGTTTCGCCAGTTAATGGAGGGAATCGATAACGGAGAACTGGTACGACGGAGAGTAGCTAAGGAATGTCAAAGCTGCGCATGGCCCGCCGATCGAAAGGGGAACCACAACACCATGACATGCATTCGGAACATCAAATTGTCAAAAGGAACCGCCGACTTTGGCCACCCGAACGCATACCAAAAGATGAAGGTCGGGGCATACGACCAGTTCGATGATGAGATGGACAATTTTGTAGTTGGAGAACCAGAGGAGGTAGAGAAAACCTCAGACAGAGAAATACCATCCGGTTCGGAATCCGTCGATAGCGATGAGCAGGAGGATTCAGATAAGGCCGATAATTGGTGGGAGCTACAGGATAGCTCGGATTAATGGTAAGTATCGAGACGGAGCGAACGATACCGTGACAGAGATTAGGTGTGAGAAAGCCTTTATGATTTTTAATCCGGTCAGTACCCTGAGGATTCCGGTAGGGATGATACTGCTGGCAGTAGTACCGCGACACCAACACCCCCAGAAAGATTTTACAATGACACCATACGATACCAACTGTCACAGCAGAACCAACTTCTTCGATTTTGCAGGAACTCCCTGTCAACTTTCGGAACCAGAACCTCTTAACGCATTCGCAACCATCGACGCTGTACTCAACGAAGCAGAAGAACCGCTCGAGTCATTATTCTGAGACCAACCAGATTTGCCATACCCTTGGAACCTGTATTGGACGGAGGCAGCCCGACATGGAGGAGGTTTAGCAATCGACGATCCCATGTTCGGAGACTGCTGGAATAAATACAAGGGCATGCACGTTGGTTGCGACGAGTGGGACATTTGCTACTGTGAACATTACGGTAGAGAGATAGCAATAACAATCGGTCGAGCATTAGACGTCCTATCGACTATTTATGGGGTTGAGAAACACTACCACCAAGACGTCGTACCAACATCGTTTGAAGAATTACTCAACGAAGAACCCAACTACGAGTGGTAGAACGATACTACCTTCAACGACCCGTTGTGGCCGAGCCATTGTCGAAAGGATGGCTACCAAATGAAAGCACTCTCCTTCAGAAAAGGAACCACCAAGCAAAAAACAAAACACGTTTAACGATTTTGTTTACTACAAAAACAAACATGTGCACAAGATTCCTAAGAAGCGAGTAGGCGATCGACCGGTGTAACGCTTATTTATCGATTAAATGGACAGCGCTGGAAGGGTACAGCAGTTCCCAGTTCGTGCCATACTGGAGTTGGGATCGACGTCGTTCACTATATCACCTCAGTGCGCAAAGGTGTTTAAGATACCAGTGGTTAGGAGAAAACGGAACATCAAGGTGAAAGATTTCAGCGGTAAGTCAGTTTTGTTGCCAAATGTTTATACTATTCCCCTTGGTTTAGCTTTTGGAAATCATTGTACTCTCAAAACTGTCGAGGTAGTACTGATACACGCTGACTATGATGTTCTAATACCGGCTTGGTATCTGAAACAACATAAAGCACAGGGCACTACGTATGGATGTTTACATGTTACGGAATGTGAGCAGACATGCTACAACCATGGTCATATGCATCCAGATTGGAAAATTACATACGACGAAAAGGTTACGTTTAGCGATAAAGCAATCAACATCGGAGCAGTATATTTTGCAGCAACAAGCATACTTGCAGAGAAACTACCTAAATAGTACCACAAGTGGATACTGCTGTTCGATCCTCATGAAGCTGAAAAGCTACCTCTACATGGTCCTCATGATCACGAAATTCACTTGAAAGTACCCGACGATCAAGTAAAGGTAGGACCTATATACCAACTTTCTCCAGAAGAGGAGAGGTTACTCAAGGAATACATCGACAAAATGATAAGAGAAGGAAAAATACAACCATCCAAGGGACAGGCGGGGGCACCCATTCTGTTTGTGCCCAAGCCTAACGGATGAGGCCTGCGTCTTAGCGTCAATTACTGGAGACTTAACGATCTGACGATCAAAGACAAGACGGCTTTATCTTCAATGGATGAATTACAAAGTCGAATGAAGGGAGCAACCTGGGTAACAAAGTTAGACATGAAGTCGGGTTACCACTTGATTCGAATGGCCAAAGGACACGAATGGAAAACAGCCTTCAGAACAATGTTCGGATCGTACGAGTACACGGTCATGCCATTCGGACTCACCAACACCCCTGCTACCTTTCAACGCTGGATGAACGGAATCCTACAACCATTCCTAGGAGGATAAAACGACATAACGATTGTCTATATCGATGATGTCCTCATCGCAACCAAGGGAACTCGTGAAGAACACCACAAGTACGTAGGCAAAATACTTCAGGTCCTACAGGATAACAACCTTGTTGTGGAGATTGATAATGGTGAATTCGACAGACAGGAGGTTGAGTTCCTCGGTTTTCTCGTCAGTGGTAAAGGACTTAAAATGGCATCAAGTCGAAGCGAGGCTATTACGAAATGGCCAATGCCCAAAACCCAGAAAGAAGTACAGGTTATTATGGGTCTATGAAATTTCTACCAACAATTTATCAAAGGATTCGCCGGAATCGTCACACTATCCCAGACACTCTCAAAGGCGACGGAATGAACTTTAAGTTCGGAGAAGCAGCTCAGGCAGCTTACTACAAGATATGCATCTTGTTCGCAGCAGAAAAGACACCAATACTTCGACATTACGACGATGACAGACTAGCCACGGTCGAAACAGATGCATCAGACTTCGCCATGGGAGCAGTCTTATTGCACAAATTCGACAACGGTAAAATACATCCGGTCGCATTCATATCAAAGAAGTTTTCGCCAGCCGAAGTTAACTATCAAATATACGATAAGGAAATGCTCGCCATCGTATACGCATTCAAAACATGGAAATGTTACCTCCAAGGAGCAACACATACAACAATAGTCTTTTCCGATCATATGAACCTTCAATACTTCAAGGAAAAACAATAGCTGAATCGAAGACAGGCTCGTTGGGCAGAAGTATTACAAGAACACAATTTTAAAATTGTTTATCGAAAAGGAACGGCTAACGGAAAGGCCGATACGTTATCAAGATGCCCAGAGTTCACCCTAAGAGAGGGGGGTACAACTTCGGCAATTATGTTAGGACCAGAATATTGGTTAAAGGTTGGAGCTATGGATTTGGACAACGAAGACTGGGAAGAAATTTGTTTGGCAGGATTTTCGGTAAATCAGTTGGTGGGATCGGTTAAGGAAAAATTTCAGAAGGAGATAGGTCAGGACGAGGAGTATCGGAAGATACTACGGAAGGTGCAGAATAAGGAAGAAAATGTTGACAGAAGGTTTAGTGTTGACGGAGAAGGAATATTATGCTGGAAAGGAAGGTTATATGTACCTGAGGAATTTCGAAGGGAGGTCTTACACCAGGAACACGACTCACGCATCGCTGGGCACTTCGGTTGCGAACCCACGATGGAACTTATTACGAGGAATTATTACTGGCCTAAGCTCAAGCACAATGTACGGGATTACTGCAACAAGTGCGACTCATGTCAACGAACAAAGACACCTCGTCACGCCAAACATGGTTTACTACATCCCCTGGAATTACCATCCTCACCTTGGACTTATATCTTGGTCGACTTCATTACCGACTTGCTGGAGTCCAATGGAAAAACAAATATCATGGTGGTAGTCGACAGGTTTACCAAGATGGCACACTTTATCCCCACGGACAAACGAGAATCATCTACAGTAGCAAAGCTGTTCCTTAACAACGTGTGGAAGTACCACGGCATGCCCCTCGATATTGTATCAGATCGCGACGCGGTCTTTACCGGACATTTTTTGGGCGACCTATATCAGTATTTCGGAATCAAATGTTCTATGTCAACAGCCTTTCATCCACAGACAGAAGGTCAGACCGAACGTATCAATCAGACCATCAAATATTGTTTGCGTACATACTGCCACTATGAGCAGTCAAACTGGAGGGATATGTTACCAATGGCCGAGTACGCTTACAATAATTCCAAACATGCGTCAACTAAGATTACACCATTTTACGCCAAATATAGATATGAAGCACGCACAAATTGGCCAACAGAAGTCCAGTTTCGCAACCCAGGTTCCAAACTATATGCGCACTATATGGTCAAGGTTTACAGGCGATTGGAAGAACAGCTTGAGACATCCAAGGAGAAGATGGGCAAATACTACGATCCCAGATGATGTCCACCTCCTCAGTACAAAGTCGGAAACTTGGTTATGCTTGACGGCCGACCCATATGCACCAAAAGACAATGCCGCAAGCTCGATGACAAGATGTACGGACCCTTCACAATAGTCAAGGTCAGAGGAAACAAACGGTGGTGTCGACTTGATCTCCCCGCAATGTGGAAAATTCACCTTGCTTTCCACGTCGTCTTATTGGAACACTACCGAGGCGACGCCTTAGAGAGAGAGGTACCACCAATATAAGCTGATGACGGTGGCTGGACACCGGAGTCGATCGTCGCCAGCGGACCTACCGATGACGATCATCGCAGGCATGTATTTTTGGTTTAGTGGGCTGGATAATCACACGATGAAAATACCTGGGAGTCATTTGAACACCTTCAGGACATCGCGCCAGACCTAATCACCGAATATTACGCGAAGAATCCAGCGATGGAAAAAAGACAAACGATGGAAACCCACGACAAAACCAATGGTACGAAAGAGACGGAAGTTATGAATTTTATTTGTTAAACTCATACCGCCCTGAGTTAGGCGGAGGTCATTATTATGTTAAAAGAATTTTTATTTTTGATACCCATGAGTTATTATGATATACAAAGACACGCTGACTGAGTGGTATCTATTGTTTGCACACTTTTTACGATGGAGATTCTGTTGAAACCACCAGAGCTAGAGAGGGAGGTACTGTTAGGGGTTTTCCCTTAGCAGGTACACGAGGTACGGAGGATATCTATGGCAATCTGTGTTCGGCCACCTGTCACTATGGCTGGTCGATGTTATACCTGCAGTTTATCCCATCCTCTGAGCGACGAAGTCCTACGCGACATACATGCCTATCCAATATCAAGCCCGGACAAAGCGGAATGATTAACCCGCGCGAGGGCAGTGTACCTTCTCGATCGAACAGCGATACTCTCAAACACTTAGCTGGCAGATGCATCAGTTCCAAATACTTAGGGTGGTGTTACGGTGATACTTAGAAGTAAAGTATAGCCGTCTACTCCTCAGAAGTCGTATGTATCTTGGAAATAGTCTTCGGAGTTGTCGAAATCGGTCCAGTCCTCGAAATCTTGGACGGGAAGGTTATGGTTCTCGGAGGGGAGTTCACGAGTATAGAACCAATGGAAATACTCGTACTCAATATCGTACGTGTGAATAAAGATACTCGCTATACGATAGTCGTAAGGAGTAATAACGTAAATATACCGGAAGCGAGACATCCATGAGAAGCGAGACGGCCGGGTAACCAATTCACAACCCCGCTCAACCCCTCTTTTTCACTTGTCAACCGATACATTACCATTCCTGTTGCCTCCCGAACCATTGCACGACTGTCCTAAATGCCTCGAATCAAGGAGCGATCGAATATACCAGTTCTAGATTTGGAGCAGCGGTATGAGCGTGCACTACAAGGCTTGGAAAACGGTACATTCACATCATTGCAAAAAGCAGCCGAAGCGTACAACCTCAGTAAATCAAGCCTTGGACATCGAAAGAACGGACGCTGCAGCCGCCAGCTTGCACACCATGCCGAGCAGGTATTTTCTCCGACAGCAGAACAGGCAGTAGTTAGGTGGATCCTGAAACTAGACGAATACGGTTTTGCACCACGTATCGACCACCTGATGAGTATGATCAAGACACTCGCCGCAGATCCGAAAGAGCGTCAAATCCCTCTACAACCCGGTCAGAAGCATGTTATCGGCAAGAACTGGGTTACACGGTCTCTCAATCGGCATCCTATTCTTGTCACTAAGTTCGCTAGCCGAATCGACCGTCAACATGCATACGCTGGGAATCCACGAGTTTTACAAGATCATTTCCGCAAGTTAGGCAAGGTTATCAACGAGAAAAAGATAAAACCAAAGGCTATTACAAATGTGGATGAGAAAGGCTTTGTAGTGGGGATTTCTCCTCGTACAAAGGTAATTACACGGCGGGGCAAGAAAAATCCACGTGTTATCCAAAGTGGCAAACGTGAATTCATTACTGGACTTGAAGCTGTGTCAGCAGATGGCTACATCTTTCCTCCTTATTTAATTGGCAAAGGTTCAAAGCATATTTTCGACTGGTATAAGAATGTTACAAAAGAGGATAGGATGGCACGTTGGGCAGTCTCACCGAAGGGCTGGACTGATAATAAGATTGGATATGATTGGTTGACTGAAGTGTATGATCCAATCAGCCGCCAGCGTTGTCCTGGTGAAACACGTCTATTGATACTGGATGGACACGTCTCCTATATCAATTACAAGTTTCTAAAGTATTGCGAACAGAATGACATCATTGTCTTTTGCCTTCCTGCACACTCAACACACCTCCTGCAACCCCTCGATGTTGTCCTCTTTTCAGCTCTCCAAAATGCATACAAGAAAACTGTGGAGGATTACTTTCGACTTACCTCTATTGGTATCAACCGCGATATTTTCTTTCCTCTCTACAAGCAGGCTCGGAAGGAAGCTTATACACCCCACAATATATACCAAGCCTTTGCAGCTACCGGGATTCAACCCTTCAACCCTTGCACCGTACTTTCAAATGCCAAAGAACGTGCTGCCCTTAAAAAGGCAGCTGAAAAGGAAGCCCTTCTAGGCATTGAGCTAGAAACGATCCCCTATACCAAATGTGAACTGTGGCTCCAAACCAACCAAGCACTACGGTTTTGTAATGGCGGCCGGGTAACCGTCCATCCGCCCCGTATATAGTCAGCTTGTGCGAGTGCTCTTGCACGCCATCGATAACCTTACCTATTGAATCTACCTCATTCTCGAATCCTCGTTTGCAACCGTATCTACCCAAATACTCTT
>MU122303.1:101815-122214 GCA_014904905.1 Wilcoxina mikolae CBS 423.85
CTATCCGATTTAACATTGAGTCAAGGGATCTAAGAGGAAGTGATGGTTCGATGAAAGTGTCAGCTTTCGTTGCCGAAACCTGTTTTCTGCGTAAGGCATACAGACCAGAAGAAAAGCAAACGGACTTAGTTGTTACGTGGCAAAACCTGGTAGCATGAGGATAACCTACAGGGATGCCTCGCACTTTAGAATGTGCCGAAAGTCAAATGGAAAAGAAGTGCAACCTACCGAGATCGAGTAACCCGCCTAACAATCGGAGGCCATAGCAATCTTAGTACAAACGTCGAAGTCATAGAGAGTATGCGAGTAACTCACTCTATAAAAGAACCGCCTTTGCACCTGCAAAGTAAAAACAGCAAGCTCTAGCAGCAATCCACAGTCAGAACACATCAGCGGACAAGAACTTAAAATATTATTAAGTTTTCTACTCTAAAAATATTCTCATGAGCTTTTTCGTGACCTCGATTCTATCGTCCTCTACACACACACCCTTTACGAAAGAGCTATTACTCCATACGACTATCATATTGCGAGTATCTTTATTCATACCTACAATATTGAATATGAGAATTTTCACTGGTTCTATACTCGAGAACTCCCTTCCGAATATCATAACCTACCAGTCCAAGACTACGACGACTGGTCCGACTACGATAACTCTGAAGACTACCTTCAGGACTCCTACGATTTCTAGGGAGTAGGCGGCTATACTTTGTTGATAAGTATCCCCGTAACACTTGATATCTTCTTCCGTAATCTATCCGGTGACATAACGTCCATCATAAGAAAATACCCACTCATTGATCTGTCCATATGGCATGGGATCTTAAGTCCAAATCCACGATCCGGTTCTTGAGCACGGGATCTTATTCCACGCTATTTCGGGAATCCATATTGCAGCACTTCTGCCGCCAGATCATTGTTGAGAATTAGGCTCGTACGATCATGACCACCAAAGAATACCAAATTGCACCGTGGTTGTTGGAAAATCTTCTTTTTGTCAACCATCATTTCGATCGTCTTTTCATCAGTTTGGAGGTAAATCATTGCGGCAAAGAATTCGTAAGTCGTATGTGGCTTGTAGGCCTTTAGAGTTCTTGACTCAATCTCCGACAGGTAATAGGTACGCCCATATGGCATCTTGTGCCCGGGGTCTATCGCATGGTCAATTGACCGGTGCGGTGGCAGCATCTGCCTTGACTAAAGTCCTCCACAAATTCCTGATACTTGGCGGGGATATGGCTGCAGTTGTCTGTAATTGCTCCATCTATACTCGTTAGCTGTGTATTTTCAATCGTCTGATAGAGGGTAGAAATCCCCGGCCCGGGGAGTAGCGGTACCAGCTGCCCTGCCACAATAGATCATGACCGTGGCGCGCCTCCTCCCTTCATGACTAGGCCAGCCGGTAGCAGTCATCCAAGCCCCATGTTGTTGGTAACTCTTCTGCCGCAACTATTGCCACTGCTCCCTGCTCGCATATCTAGCGCCTGGGGCCTATCTCACTGACCATCAGTGATGCCTTCCATGGTCGCTCCCAGCAGCCCTGTACAAACTCCCACTCCTAGGAAGAACGTCTATCAACGACCTCTCCTCTGGCCAATAGATCATCAAATGCAGTAGCTCCAAGTATTTGAATATCCGGAGTACAGCCACCTTCAGAACATGTCTCCTCCCTAGCCGTAGATCCTGGTGCATTTCCGAGGCATTCTGGTTGGTCTGCCCGGTCCACTGCCACCACTTCCACTCACCCTGGGGTTCGCAGAGCCAAAAGTCGAATGCTTTGCAAGTCGACACCAGGATTCCTGGACTTGTACCAAGACAACCCAAACTCAATCTCCAGCTCACACAGTGCGTCCACCGCAGCTGCCACCATTTGTACGAAATAAGCTCACTCAGCGAATCACGTACTTGTTACACCCAATTGAAACTGTCTGACAACCAAATAACGTTCAATCCCACTTGGGGATACGACAAGTATCAATTGAGCCTCAAACTGTATATACATACGGGATCCACTAATCTCCTAAGAGTACCCAGATGGTCCATCCACCGTTAGCCCCGCGTGGAACCTCAGATTGCCGGCTACAAATTAAAACCACCTCCATCGTATTGTTAGTAATCCGCTTCGTATGCCATCGTATGGGCACATATCTGTATTCGCTCGTTTGGAGATACGGTTTCGTTGACCTGTTCGATGAAATTGAATAGAGTTTGGACTGATAGCTTCCTGTTTGCCACTTTAGAATATTCGGGATATGGTATACTTCCCATTCGGGAATGCAGCACGATCTCGATCGCTGCTTTACTATCTTGAACTTTGTCCGTCAATAAACGAATGATGTTCATAATCATAACTGCCTAGTTGATTCGTTCGGAGTCGTAACCATACAGCCGTAACTTCTGAATGTATCTGTGACCGCAACTGAAAACTCCTAATAGCATCCGTAACGTAGTCATTGACTTCGACATGGCTCCTGCCATCGCAGCTCATCGCAACGTAGATAACTCAATTGAGTCTTGTAGAAGGGTAATCGCAATGGTAATTGCCATCGGTGGTGTCGACCGATTGCTCGGCATTCTCGTGCTTCGATCTTCCATGAAGGAGGTGATTCTCGTAGTATTCGGCCTTCTCGGCTCTGTAGCCCTCGATCGTGTGTAAATCTGCTGGCGAAATGCTGGTCCTCCGTATGGGTACATCACTCGACGAAGTGACGCGTGTAGGGGTATCGTCGATTACGGCCTCGCCATCACTTCATACTCGATTGACTGCCGTGGATAGTATTTGACTCGTCTCGATAGTTTGCATGCGATTGCGCTCGTCAGACGAAATTCGACGTAATCTCTGGAGAACAGCCAGTGACGCGTCTCTCGGGGTCACTTAGACTCCGGAATCATTCCTGTAATCGTCAATTGACTCAAGTGGATGTTAACTTATCCAGTCTCACCGCTCTCGTGATTGGTAGTCTGTAAGTTCTCATATTATGAAATCGTCGTGATCGACTCGGTTGCTGATGCGTCTCTGGACGATTGGCCTCTGGAATCAATTCGAAATCGTCTCTGCTACCATTAGCCTCAATTGGGTATACGTATCAAGACTCTCTGCTTCTGCAATTGGTAGCTCTCAAATCTGTATGATTTCTCGTTCGGATGTGTCGCGACGCGTCCAAAAGTTGTGATTCATGAAATCCCGTGAGCGAAACGTAACTGGTGACTGAAAAGCGATTATAGTGTAAGGTCGTACGTCCTCGTATGTGTGTATACGTGTAGATACGATTGCAAACGGAATAAGTGATAAAGATATCAATTGTAGAATATGTATGTAAGATAATCGCTAGCGTGCCAAAAGTACTTCGTGAGGTGATTATATATGAAGGACGCTTACCCGGCCTCGGCAGCCGAGTGTACTTTGGAGAGCCAAGTGCACCTGGGAGCCAAGTGTGCTTGGGAGGGCCAAGAGCACCTGGCACCGCCATTACACCTGTGGTCATTGAGACTGACGCCAGTGACTTCGCTATCAGTACTATCCTCTCCCAAGTAATTGATGGACGATTGCATTCTGTGGCTTACTACTCTCGAAAGATGGATAAGGCAGAGATTAACTACGAGATCCACGATAAGGAGATACTAGCAATAGTGTCTGCATTTAAAGAATGGAGACGTTATCTCGAAGGTTCAACCCATCAAATCAGTGAGTTTACCAATCACAAGAATCTTGAGTACTTCACCACTACTAAGATACTGAATCAGAGACAAGCCCATTGGGCACAGGAACTAGCTGATTATGATTTCAAGATATTCTATCGACCAGGTAGTGCAAATGGGAAACCTGATGCATTATCTAGGCGTTCGAAGTACTGCCCTAAAAAGGGGAGAGATAGTATGGAAGAAAATGAAAATCAACCAATATACTGCGTTTTAAGATCCGATCAGTTGGTAACATCTGAAGGGGAAACAGTCCAGGTGACAGCAGCGAAGCTATGAGGCGAACAGATAATGATTTCTTCTGCTAAGTTGAGGCCAATCTCAGTAGTCAAGTTCAATCCTTGGTTATTAGAAGCAGTGGTAGGTACTGCAAATAATGATACTGCATGGCAGGAAGAGTACATCAGAGCAATGGAAGGAAATCCAAGCCCAGACATCTCGTTCGAAAACGAAGCCCTTTATTATAAAGGCATGCTGTTGATCCCAGACGATCTGCAGTTACGAAACCAGATACTCGAAGCAGAGCATGATTCGAAGGTAGCATGATATATGGAACAGGACAAGACAATTGAGCTGGTTCGAAGGAACTTCTTTTGGCCAGAGATGGAGAAATTCATCGAAGACTATATCCGCTCATATCCTGATTGTCAAAAGAACAAAGCAGTTCGTCACGCTTACTATGGTCTTGTAATGGCGGCCGGGCCTATGGCAGGGTAACCGCACATCTAGTGTTGGCAACGAAGCGGTTCGGTTCGTTGCGCATCGAACCAGGGTGCGGTTCGATCCGGATTCGATCCGAGATTTGGACGAAGTTGCGAGGTTTGTCCGAACCGGTTCGCGAACCATTTATCTTCGAACGATAATAGGTAAGCGAGTTCTTGTCCGATCGGCTCGACTTTTATCGCATCTTGTAGCGGTAGAGGTTAGCTACAAGATGCACCAAAAATCGACCCGATCGGACAAGAACTCGCTTACTTATTTTTGTTCACAGTTGTCGGTCGAAATGGTGGGGTTTGAGGCGAAAGGCTTGGAAAGGATCCGGTTCACACGGACCAAATCTGTTCGTCAATTGTACGAACCCCGGGCGGTTAGTTGCCAATACTAGATCTACCCTCGCGAAATTCTACGAATCGACTGAGTCATCTTATTCCTAGGCGAGATGGGCCTCTCTTTTCGTCTTATCCAGCGGGATGGACGTCTACTTGGTTGCATTCCTAGGCGGGATGGACCTCTCCTTCTTCTTATCCAGCGGGATAGACGTCTACCTGATTGTATTCCTAGGCGGGATGGACCTCTCCTTCGTCTTATCCAGCGGGATGGACGTCTAAGTGGCCGCCGAGACAACCTCCGGTGGACTGACCACTGGTGGCAGCGGCGGCTCATAACGCCCAAGTTGCGAAGGCGGCTTGGCATCCGGGGCGAACCAGCATTCATCGTAACCTCAAGCCTTGGACAGCAGCGAGATGATGTCTGCAAGAGAAAGTAGAAAGGCTAGTCTCTCGGTTCAAAGGACGAAGCGAAGAGTAGTCGACGACGGTTGGTGTGATCACCTTCCTACAATCTGAAGCGTACTTGACGATCACCTTCCTACGATCTGAAGCGCACTTGACGATCACCTTCCTACGATCTGAACCGCACTTGACGATTGCCTTCCTCCCAACTGAGCGGAAGCTCTGAAGTGCACTTGATTATATTGTAAGTTTGATCTTCTCTTGGATACTCACGAGTTAGAAAACGACGAACCACATACGATCGATGACGAGAGCCAATAACATTTACCGATACGAGTACCACCGAGGCTGCACTATGGGAGCTACAGACGCTTGGGCTTGGATATGGAGATATGGAGATATAAAGATTACAGGGGTCAATTGGACGTTTCCTTCTCTTCTCTTCTCTTCTTATTGGATTTCGGTCCGATACAAATGGCGTCGGCACGGGTTTTACCACCTACCACTGGAGGTGGATTTCCCCATACAGCGAATCCACCGAAAGGTCACCATTGAGCGGTACCGATCGGCAGCGGGATTTATTAGGCCATACGAGGGCGTACGAGCTTGGATTTGTTTCTTTTTCTCTCCATGTATGGGTATGCAGCCCAGGAGGTCTGCAGATAAAGAGGGGGATGATGTAATGGCGGCCGGGCCTATGGCAGGGTAACTGCACATCCGCCCAGTATATAGTGAGCTCGTGCAAGTGCCCTTGCACCCCATAGATAACCTTACCTATTGTATCTACATCATTTTCGAATCCACGTTTGCAACCGTATCTTCCCTAATACTCCTAAACGAGACCGTACACAGATGTACCCCCTTTACAGATCTTCTACAACCCCTCAAGTTAGCGTACCGTCCATGGGATTCGATCTCTATGGATTTCATCATCGACCTACTTGTATCTGATGGTTGTTCATCGGTTTGGGTTATCGTTGACAGGTTCACAAAGATGGCACAGTTCATACCACTGAAAGATGGCGAGAAGAAAGCCACAGACCTGGTTAAGATCTTCATGAAAGACGTATGGAGGTTCCATGGTCTACTATCGAGCATAGTATCAGATAGAGATTCTAGGTTTACATCTGCATTCTGGTCTTCTTTGATTGAAGCTCTCAATATTCAATTGAAGATGTCATCCCCATTTCATCCACAGACTGATGGTCAAACAGAAAGAGTAACATGAGCAACAACCCTAGTTTCCGTCAGGAACACTCGGGTGTTCCTGACAGCTCTGATGGCTCTGACGGAATCTCGTATCCTGTGACGCGGAATTACACGCTACGCGTCACCCAGGCGATGGGTCGCATTGCATACTTACCCTGCAGTGGCTATTATACCATGTCTCTTATTCCTGAGATACGTTACGTTGTATATTACCCCGTGGCAGACGAAACCTCTTAGCATTTATTTCCCGACACAGCACACTGTACGGTCAGAGTCTTGATTTACCAGGGCAGTCAATTTATTACTCAAAATCACACTTGATTCAAAAATTTATTGCTAACTATATACAAATAATCATGGTACATCTTGGATGCACTTGGGGCAGCACTTGGAGCTAGTACACAGGCGGAGAAGATCGATACAGGCTGCGTGCAAACAGTTGGGCTGGTGGCAGATGATTGAGATTGGTTAGCTCACCGCTGGCTGGACGCTATCGAGCTGGGCTGGCTCTGGGCTGGCTGGACGCGATCGAGCAGTGCTGGCTCTCGGCTGGCTGTATGCGACGAGCAGATTTGGACGGAAATATTTGTATTTCGATCAGGTGTGCTTGGAGGTCGAGCTGAGCTGGCTGTCAATTGACTAGAGGTGATCGAGCCGTGCTGTCTTTGGGCTAGCTGGATGCGATCGAGCCGTGCTCGGTCTCGGCTGGCTGTATGTGAAGAGCAGATCTGGATGGAAATATTAGCATTTCGATCAGGTGCGCTTGGTGGTCGAGCTGAGCTGGCTGTCGACTGACTAGACGTGATCGAGCCGTGCTGGCTCTGAGCTGACTGGATGCGATCGAGCCATGCTGGCTTTGGACTGGCTGGACGTGATCGAGCAGTGCTGGCATTCGGCTGGATGTATGCGACGAGCAGATCTGGTATAATGGTGGTGCCAGGTACACTTGGCCCTCCCAAGTGCACTTGGCTCCCAGGTGCACTTGGCCCTCCCAAGCACACTTGGCTGCCGAGGCCAGGTAAGCACCCTTCATATATAATCACCTCGCGAAGTGCTTTTGGCACGCTAGCGATTATGTTACCTACTGTTACACCTCACAAGCTGTACATCACCAAAGGCCATCGGAGCGGGGACACCAACGATCACTCGATGATAGCAACATCGGGATAGTTCATGCGCCATCCCTGAACGTCATTGAAACTACCTAGAGTATCACTCGCAACCAACGAAATCAGATGAGCTGTCATGTAGTCAACCACACTACTGATAAGCGATCAAAGGTGTCTATTGGAACGATACTCAGCCAGCTCATGCCATCGATAATGCGAAGACTGCTGAGAAGCTGAAAATACGAAAGCACCTGCGTTTGCAGTGCCGCTGATGAAGACTCTGATGTCCCTCACGATCGAGAGGATACCATTCGCCTGGAAGCAAAGTGATCGAAAGGATACGATAGGTCCGGACTACAGAAGTCTGAAGGACTGATGTCAGTAGGAGTTCTATTCGTCTGAGTTAGAGATCTGAATGGAAAGATGTGAAAGGTCCGAAAGAGTGGTAAAGGGCAGGAAGGACATTGGTTGGAAAGGAAGGTCAGATAGAGGAGCTCATGAGAAAAGCGTAAATAGAAGTAATTGTTAGAGCGAGAGAATAGAGGTATAAAGACCTCTAGAATCCCCGAGGGTAGAAGGGCAAGGTTCTTGACGAAGAGAACAAGCCTTAACAATTTACGCATTGGAAAGCCAAACATCTTTGTCTTGAATATTGATCTTTAGTGACTTTCACATCCTGAGCGAATCTTCATAACTTTCATCGCTAGTGTAATGGCGGCCGGCCTATGGGAGGATAACTGCCCATCCGCCCAGTATATAGTCAGATGGTGCGAGTGCTCTTGCACGCCATCGATAACCTTACCTATTGAATCTATCTTATTCTCGAATCCTCGTGTGCAACTGCATCTACTCTTAGACGAGACCGTATACGGACGTACGCCATTACACTGTTATCGATCTTCAGTAATTGGATACGTTTCGCTCACGGGATTTCGTGAATTACCCCTTTTCGACGCGTTACCTATCATCCAGGAGTCGTACCAATACACAAGATTACTTCGAGAAATTCTACGAATACGAATCGACGAGAGATTACCTCGAGATATCCTATGGGTCTCATTACCCCTTTTTCTTGACGCGTCGATACCATCGAGCTCAACGCGAAGTCTAAAGACGGAAGGAAACCGAAGACGAAATAAGACCCAAAGACACTATAAGGCCCAATGACGAAGCAAGACGAGCATCTTGGTTCAGTGTTTTGTTTTGAGCATCATTATGGTCGCGAGACTGCTCAGGCGGCTCGGACTACTTCTACTTTATGGTTCCGAGGCCGCTCAGGCGACTCGGACTACCATACGAACCGGCATTCATCTCCACCCGGGCTGATGGGCAGGTGGTGATGTCTGCGAAGGAGAGTCCAAGGTCGAAGGGCATGGTCGAAGGGCAAAAGTCGGAGGGCAACCGAAAGTCGAAGAACGAAGCGAAGAGTAGTCGACAATGGAAATGACTACCTACGATCTGGATTTCAAGCGGATGCGATCACGATCATCATTTGCACGGAAGTGCACCCTGTCGTTTGCACGGAAGTGCATGTACCTTATCGGAGTGCACCTGAATCGGAATACGAAGAGCACTTGACGATTACCTTTCTACGATCTGAAGCGTACCTGACGATTACCTTCCTACGATCTGAGCGCAAGCTCTCATGCGCACTTGACGATTACCTTTCTATGATCTGAGCGGAAGCTCTGAAGTGCACTTGACGATTACGTTCCTACGATCTGAGCGGAAGCTCCGAAGCGCACCTACGCAGAACGATTACACGAGCACGGAAGTGCACTTACGGAGAAAGACCACCGAGGGCACAAGCTTTGCGAGAGCTAAGCCCACTTGATTGATTACATTGTAAGTTTGTTCTTCTCTTGGATGCTCACGAGTTAGGCAAATGACTTCTCCGCGATGCCGATACACGTCCGATTGATGACGAGAGCCAATGACGCTTACCGATATGAGCACCACCGAGCCTGCACGATGAAAGCTACGGTATACCGAGGGCTTGGATATGCAGATATGGAGATATGGAGATATGGAGATATGGAGGTTACAGGGGTCAATTGGACGTTTCCTTCTTGTTTTCTCCTTCTCTTCTTATTGGATCTCGGCCCGGTACAAATGGCGACGGCACGGGTTTTACCACCTACCACTGGAGGTGAACTTTCCCCGTGTGCTGGATCCACCGAAAGGTCACCCTCGAGCGGTACCGATCGGCAGCGGAATTTATGAGGCCGTACGAGGCCGTACGAGCTTGTATTCTTTCTTCTTCTTCTCTTTATGTACGGGTATGCAGCCCAGGAGGTCTGCAGATGAAGAGGGGGATGATGTAATGGCGGCCGGCCTATGGCAGGGTAACCGCCCATCCGCCCAGTATATAGTCAGATCGTGCGAGTGCTCTTGCACGCCATCGATAGCCTTACCTATTGAATCTATCTTATTCTCGAATCCTCGTTTGCAACCGTATCTACTCTTAGACGAGGCCGTACACGGACGTACGCCCTTACAGGAAGCAAGTCCTGAAAGCAGTAGGGATACTACTTGTACTGGTAAACCTGGAGTGACACTCCCGGTGTTACACCTACATACTGTACAATTGATATCTTTATCACTTATTCCTGTTTGCAATCATATCTACGCATATCCATCCATACGAGGACGTACGTCCTTACACTATAATCGCTTTTCAGTCACCAGATACGTTTCGCTCACGGGATTTCGTGATATCTTTACTTTTCGACATGTCAGACCTACACCGAGAACTATTGCTAGATTGTCGATACAAGATAAGTAATCACCCTATTGAGTTGATTGACGGTAGTAGGCACGATTCCGACAGGATTTAGATGTCAATCGGTCTCGAAGAGACGTGTCACCTGCCATGATAGGTACTCCTGAAAACATGAATTACCCTTTTTCGATCGACGCGTCGCGACACATCCGAACGAGAAATCATACAGATTTGAGAGCTACCAATTGCAGAAGCAGAGAGTCTTGATAAGTATACCCAATTGAGGCTGATGGGAGCAGAGACGATTCCGAGTTGATCCCAGAGGCCTATTGGCCAGAGACGCGTCAGAGACCAAGTCAGTCGAGGTCGATCACCATTCCACAAATAGGTTACCAATCGCGAGAGCGACAAGATCGGATAAGTTACCATCTACTTGAGTCAATTAAAGATTACAGGAATGATTCCGGAGCCTAAGTGACTGTAAGGGCGTACGTCCATGTACGGCCTCGTATAAGAGTATAAGGTAGATACGGTTGCAAACGAGGATTCGAGAATGAGGTAGATTCAATAGGTAAAGTTATCGATGGCGTGCAAGAACACTCGTACGAGCTGACTATATACTGGGCGGATGGACGGTTACCCTGCCATAGGCCGGCCGCCATTACATCATCCCCCTCTTTATTTGCAGACCTCCTGGGCTGCATACCCGTACATGAAGAGAGGAAGAAGAAGAAGAAAGAATCCAAGCTCGTACGCCCTCGTACGGCCTCGTAAATCCCGCTGCCGATCGGTACCACTCGAGGGTGACCTTTCGGTGGATCCGGCACACGGGGAAAGTCCACCTCCAGTAGTAGGTGGTAAAACCCGTGCCGTTGTCATTTGTACCGGGCCGAGATCCAATAAGAAGAGAAGAGAAGGAGAAAATAAGAAGAAGGAAACGTCCAATTGACCCCTGTAACCTCCAGATCTCCATATCTCCAAATCCATGACTTTCATGGCTCGGCAGCACCAGCTCCATGTCCATGTCCATATCAAAGCCCATCCGTCCGTAGCTTACGTAGGGCAGCCTCGGTGGTGCTCGTAACGGTAAACGTCATCAATCATATGTGGTTGGTCGATTATCTAACTCGTGAGCATCCAAGAGAAGATCAAACTTACAATGTAATCAATCAAATGCGAAAGCTTGTGGCTTCGGTAGTCTTTCTCCGTAAGTGCACTTTCGTGCTCGTGTAATCGTTCTGCGTAGATGCACTTCATAGCTTCCGCTCAGTTCGGAGGAAGGTAATCGTCAAGTATGCTTGAGAGCTTCCGCTCAGATCATAGAAAGATAATCGTCAAGTGCGCTTCAGAGCTTCCGCTCAGATCGTAGGAAGGTAATCGTCAAGTGCGCTTCTAATTCCGATTCAGGTGCACTTCCATGCAAACGAAAAGGTGCACTTTCGTGCAAACGATGATCGTAATCGTGTCCGCTTGAAATCCAGATCGTCATCCCACCAACCGTTATCGATTTCGCTTCGTCCTTCGACATTCGGTTGCCCTCCGACTTTTGCCCTTCGACCATGCCCTTCGACCTTGGACTCTCCTTCGCAGACATCACCACCTGCCCATCAGCCCGGGTAGAGATGAATGCCGGTTCGGATGGTAGCCCGAGTCGCCTGAGCGGCCTCGGCACCATAAAGATACTCAAAACACTGAACCGAGATGCTCGTCTTACTTCGTCTTTGGGCCTTATAGCGTCTTTGGATCTTATTTCGTCTTCGGTTTCCTTCCGTCTTTCGACTCCACGTTGAGCTCGATGCGACGCGTCAAGAAAAGGGGTAATGAGACCCGTAGGATATCTCGAGGTAGTCTCTCGTCGATTCGTAGAATTTCTCCAGGGTAGATCGCGTGTGTGATTTCTCGATGATAGGTAATGCGTCGAAAAGGGGTAATTCACAAATCCCATGAGCAAAACGTATCCAATTACTTAAGATCGATAACAGTGTAAGGGCGTACATCTGTGTACGGCCTCGTATAAGAATATAAGGTAGATACGGTTGCAAACGAGGATTCGAGAATGAGGTAGATTCAATAGGTAAGGTTATCGATGGCATGCAAGAGTACTCGAACGAGCTGACTATGTACTGGGCGGATGGACAGGTACCCTGCCATAGGCCGGCTGCCATTACGGTGACCCCAAGAGACGCATCACTGGCTGTACTCCAGAGATTCTTCGAACCACGTCCGACGAGCGCAATCGTATGCGAACTATCGAGACGAGTCAGATACTATCGACGGCAATCAATCGAGCGTGAAGTACTGGTGAATCTATAATCAAGACACCCCTGAACGCGTTAATTATCGAAAATCAATCACAACACGAAGTCGATAAGGCTACAATTGCACGAAGCATACACGAGCACATTGGTCGAGCGAAGTACGCCTCCGGAGGATCAGCATTTCGCCAGCGGATTTACACACGGTTGAGAACTACAGAGCCAAAAAGGCTGAACACTGCGAGAATCACCTCTTTTACAGAAGATCGAAGCGTGAGAATGCCGAACGATCGATCGATGCCACCAATGGCAATTACGATCACGATTACCCTTCTTCAGTTGCGGGTGCGGAAGCCATGTGAGGTCGTAAACGGCCTTACGAGATTACGCGATTACCTACGATTAGAATGAGTCATGGAGATATTCACAAGCTACGGAGTTTAAGATAGTGGAGCAGCGATCACAGATCGTGCTACAACTCCGAATGGGAAGTATAACCCCTGAAGGTTCTAAAGTGGCCAGCAGGAGAGGAAGCCATCAGTGTCAACTCTATTCAATTTCGTCCTACAAGTCAACGACACCTTATGGCCAAACGAGCGAGTACGGTATTTTATCATTGGATTGTGCGCATACAAGGGCGTACGAAGCGGATTCCTAGGAATACGATGGAGATGATTTGGTTTTTATTTGTAGCCGAGAATCTGAGGTTCCACGCGGGGCTACCGGAGGATAAACCGTCTGGGCACTCTTCGGAGACCACCGGATCCCATATGTATATACAGTTTGAGGCTCAATTGATACTTGTCGTATCCCCAAGTGGGAATGGATGTTATTTGGTTGTCAGACAGTCCCAATTGGGTGTGACAAGTACGTGATTCGCTGAGTGAGCTTATTCGTACACATGGTGGCAGCCGTGGTGGATGCACTGTGAGCTGGAGATTGAGTTTGGGTTGCCTTGGTACAAGTCCATGAATCCTAGTGTCAACTTGCAAAGCATTCGACTTTTGGCTCTGCGAACCCCAGGGTGAGCGGAAGTGGTGGCAGTGGACCGGGCAGACCAACCAGAATGCCTCGGGTATGTACCTGGATCACGGCTAGGGACGCGCGTTCCGAAGGAAGCTGTACTCCATGTATATAAATACCTGGTGCTACTGCTTTAGACCATCTATTGGCCAGGGTGAGGTTGTTGATAGACATTCTTCCTAATAGTGGGAGTTTGTACAGGGCTGCTGGGAGCGACCATCATGGAAGGTATCACTGATGGTCAGTGAGTTAGGCCCCAGGCGCTGGATGGGTGAGCAGGGAGCAGCGGCAGTAGTTGCAGCAGAAGAGTTACCAAGAATGCGGGGCTTGAATGACTGCTACCGGCTCGCCGAGTCAAGAAGGGAGTTCACCGGCTGCAGTACCTTGATTCCATCGTGGACGGCCATTAGACCCGTGGCTCCTGGTTTCCGCAACATCCACCGCTCCATCTTTTCAATTTACATCTTAGCTAACACACTATGGTGATACAAATGGAGCAGTTACGGAGTCATACAAATCCGTACGGATGTTAGAGACGATATCTACCCGCGGAAATGACGAAAAGGCACCCGGAACACTGAATGCATCGATAATGCTGCAGAGACTTTACAAGTCACATATGGTTACTGCAACAAATTGCATCCGAATTGAAGAAAAGACGGTCGAAATGATGGTTGATGACCCAATGATACCATGTCAAGTGACGATTTATTCACAAACAAACGGGTTGGAGAGTGCAACAGTCACCACAACATAATGAGGCATTCTTTTGGTGGTTATGATCGTACGAGCCTAATGCTCTGCAACGATTTGTGGGCAGAAGTTCTGCCATATGGATTCCCGAAAGTGCCTGGAATAAGATCGCGTGCTCAAGAGCCAGATCATGGATTTGAACTTAAAGATCCCATGCCATATGGACGGATTGATGAGTGGACATTTTATGATAGACGATATGTCACCGGATGGATTACGGAAGTGCGATATCGAGAACTATCTTCCTTAGACTGGATGAGAAGAAGACGGTCGTGTTAAAGCCGATCTTAAGGTCAGCAAAGATGACCTTTATGGAGCTTACAGAGCTACAGGAGAAGCCACGAAAGGTGGACCGTACGAGTACAAATTTGCAAATTCCGGAAACGAATAGCCGAGATGGCTGGATATGGATGAGATAAGTATATTTACTTATATGGCGAGGCGAGGTTACGTTCGGAACTTTCCCTTTTCTTTAGAAAGCTGTACCTTAGATGACAAGCTACAGAACTAGCAATTAAGTGCAGATACGCGCATAAACAAATTTAGGACGTAGCGACGAAATGATCGAATCAAGATTCCGGATACAATTCGGAGATATTTATATATCGGGTCACGATGGCAATTTGAGCTATTAGGATCGATACGACAATCGATGCGAGGATCAGCATCAGAATTGGAGAGTCGTTGACAGAGCTCCGACCACAAAGAGGGGGATAACCATACCGGATATTCAGAAACGACTCCGAGTGCAAACGATTACCGCACCGGAAGTGTTGACATAAAGTACCATCACGGTGATGTGTACCAGGCATGTGACGAAAAGTCAATGGTTACAATGCTGAGACTTCGCTGAACCGAACGAATGGCCTGAATCAGAAGCAAGGCCTACCGAAAAAGATTACTGAAGCTCAATCAAATGGCATACAGAATGACCGAGAGTCTACGAAGCCGTCTATCGAGACGTCAATATCGAGCAGAGAAATCTATGAGACCATGGCAGTCAGTCGGCCTGTAGGAGACGCATCGAACTCTCCAAGGAAATCAGCTGGAGGCCCAAACCCGTCAGACGAAATACACCGGTGGCAAGAGATGTTCGAGGTTGGAGATATGGATCATTAAGCAGCACGGAATGTGCACCTTATCAGAATGTGCATCTTATCAGAATTGCACCTCATCGGAATGTGCGGTATAATGGAAGCGCACCTACGTTGGATTAGGAGGATGGGAGCAGAATCTTCAGGTTACAGATACATCGGAATGGAATGTGAGCTTAGGCTCTTGATCGAATATACGAGGCTGCGGCGATGCGTGTTACACCTCACAAGATGTGCATCACCAAAGGCCATTGGAGCGGGGTCACCTACGATCACTCGACGATAGCCGCATCGGGATAGTACAAGCGCCATCCCTGGACGTCATCGAAACTATACAGAATATCACTCGCACCCAACGAAATCAGATGAGCTGTCATGCAGTCAACCACACAACTGATAAGAAACTAGAAGTGGTTATTGGAACGATGCCCTGACAGCTCATACCATCGATAGTGTGAAGACAGCTGAGAGGCTGTAGATACGAAAGTACCTGCGTTTGCAGCGTAGCAAACAAAGCCTCTATGTCCCTCACGATCGAAAGGATACCATTCGCCTGAAAGCAATGAGCTCGAAAGGATTCAATAGGTCCAGACCACATAAGTCCGAAGGACTGATGTCAGTAGGGGTTCTATTCGTCTGAGATAGAGATCTGAGTGGAAAGAAGTGGAAGGTCCGAAAAGAGCGCTGAAGGAAAGGAAGGGCATTGGAGCGAAGGGAAGGTTAGGTAGAGGAGCTTATGAGAAAAGCGTAGATAGAAGTAATTGTTAGAGCAAGAGGATAGAGGTATAAAGACCTCTAGAATCTTCGAGGGTAGAAGGGCAAGCTTCTTGACGAGGAGAACAAGCCTTAACAATATACGCATTGGAAAGCCAAAACATCTTTGTCTTGAATCTTTATCTTTAGTGACTTTCACATCCTGAGCGAATCTTCATAACTTCCATCGCAAGTAAGTCCTGAAAGCAGTAAGGATACTACTTGTACTGGTGAACCTGGAGTGACGCTCCCGGTGTTACATTATATTGTTAGCAAAGACACACCTCTGTTGAAGCTATCTTTCTACCCTTCAAGCAGTCAAAGGTTCTTGATGCTTATGCGCTTTTATATTCCAGATATTGGCTGCCACATCTCGCAGGGAGAGTGTTGGTATCATGAGCCTGATTTCGATCTCATTTGCAGCTGGGAAAAGACATCTCTCCCTAAGGGAAGCTATCACTGTGAACTAGTTCAAGAGGAGGACTTCATCCAGTTAGCTTTAGCTGTCACCATCCATCGGTCGAAAACCGAAGCATTATACCGCGTACACTTTCGAAAGCAACAATCCCTCGCATACCTTAAGATAGTCATCTTGCTAGCCCTAATCGGAACCATTGTCCTTCCAGACCTGTGAATGTCCCATTCACCAGACCACGAACCTTCGTTACAGTTACAACAAGAAGCAGGTGCTAGGTTCCTCGTTGATTGGGATCTCGATTTAACTCCCTTCTTGGGAACTTGGAGCTTCTACACTAGGATCTTTCAAGGACAAGTTTGGGTCATACTCTGAGCAATGACAGATGCTGGGACTGATACGATGATGGGGGAGGCAGTCACGTTGACACGAAGGGAAAGTGCGTTGGTAGTGGCAGGTGATAAGGGGAAAGAAGTAGTTTGTTATGAATCCATTGTGCGAAACGATATTCCTGATTGGGTGGTCTCCTTGATAAACAGCATCGAAGCGGAACTGAACCGAATGGATGCACTGATCACCCAGACTCAAGGAAGCAACATCAAGATTAGGGAAGCATTGCCTGAGTTGGTCAGAGCATACGAAGCCCTAGTGTCTAGGCAAAACGAGATCTATGATGCTGTGGCCTTAGGAGTCGATAACCTAAAGAGGGCACAACTGGAACATTACTCAGACATTGTTGCCCAGTCCCAGATATTCGGGGCCAATGTTAGCGCTGCAATTGCCATTGCCAAAGCACAGTCTTCCGAAGCATATGAGGAGCTACGCCTGGCTCTTGGGATGCAAATACAGTCCTCATCAGCAGCATGGACGTCTCTCTCTGGCATATTGGAAAAGAGGGAAAGAGCTCAGGAGAGGCTCGCTCTACAAGTACATACACAGTCAGAAGAACTTACCAGTGTCAAGCGGAAGGCCAACGAAGAGGCCAAAAGAGTCACAGAACTCAAGAAGAAGGCTGACGCTGAGAAGAAGCAGAGAGAGTGTGATATAAGGAAGACTCGAAGGGACATGGATAAAAAGTTTGGGAATTTACAAGGACCCTTATGACCAAGCTATCGGACGAATCCACCAAGAAACCTATCAAGTCCCTAGCAAGGTCTGTCCTTGGGCATCAAGAAGGAGATATCAAACCCAGTGACGAGGGATTTTGCCTTTGTTACTGTGTAGGTACCAAAGGAGAAGGATATTGGATTAAAGAAGCCATTACTCCGGACCCAGAGGGAGCCCCACCACCACAAGGAAGTTCTGGTTCGGAATCCGGCCTCTCTGGCTCTGAGGATGAGGAAGGAGGTGGAGATGGTGGTGGGGGTGGAAGCGGAGGAAGTGGTGGAAGCGGAGGTGGAGACGGAGGTGGAGGCGGAGGTGGAGGTGGAGGAGGTGGAGGAGGAAGTGCAGGAAGTGGTGCAGGAAGTTTGCATCCAAGTCAAATACCCCTACCTCCTTCTGGCAGCACACAATATAGTACGCCACCCCCCAATCCTCGCCTACCAGCCAGATCCTCCAAGAAAGGCAAAATCAAAATGCCTCCAGTCTTCAAAGGGGATAAGAAAGATCCCAAGGAAATCTATCGAAGGTGGATTCGATCAGTGGAACGTTATCTACAGTACTTCCGCGACGAATTCCAGGATGATATTGATAAGATCATATGGGTTGGAGGCCTATTGGAAGACAAGGCTCTAGCCTGGTATGATAACCGCGAAGAGGACATGAAGAAGTTCTTCCAGGTTGATAACTGGAAGTCTTTCACCAGTACGATGGAAGAGAGATTCGTCGATAAGCAAGAGGAAGAGAAGTCCCTGCAAAAGATGAATAATCTGAAGTATACTGGAGATATCGAGAACTACCTGACGAAGATGGAAACCCTCAACTTTCGAGTATGTCTCAGCGGAACCTCTTATATCCATTCCCTTAAGCAAGGAATGAACGAGGAAATACTGGATCGAATGTCAACTGCAGAGGTACCACCCAAAGATGACACAGCCTTCATCGAATTAATGAGGCGAGTGGGTGTATCATACGAAGATCGGTTGGCAGAGAAGAATAGATCTCATCAGAATCGTGACAACTCCCAAGGGAAGAAGGGAAACAAACGAAAGAGAGATGAGCACCAGGGGCAAGATATGAACCCAGAAAAGAAGCCAGAGAAGGACAAAGGTTCTGACCCCAAGAAACCTCGAACAGAGAAGAAGGGACTGAAGCCTATTCACTCTGATAAGGCCGAAGCCCTTAAGGGTATTCCTGAAAGTTTGCTAGAAGCAAGAGCCAAATGCAATGAGTGCAAGCGTTGTGGATCCTCTGAACATGATCGATGGTTCTTCTGTAAGAATCCCATCAAGACTTCGTCTAGCAAAAAGAACAAGAAGCCCAAGGATAAGGAGGAAGCTCCGAAGCAGGAGACTACAGCCTCCAGTTCGAAGGTCAGACCAAGGAGCTTGGCTGACAGGATCACAGAATCTGCAACTCACGCACCTTTGAGGAGGTTGTATGAGGTACATTCTGATGGTATGGAAATTGACGATTGAGAGACGCTGGGTTTCTTATGTCTTTTCTAAGGTTTAGGATTGCGATCTTTCCTTCTGGGTATAGACACCTAAAGACTGTCATATCTTGAGTTTAGTTTTAATGAGAAACAATTTCTTTCTATATAAAAAGGGTACCTGAGGATGAGTTCAGTACTCGAAATATGCTGGCCATATAGTACCCGAGTGCAAACATATGACTACCACATTATCGAATCAATCAAGGCATCCCTACGCTAGAACTACCACTAGAACCACAACCCGTTGCAGCTGGAGCTGTGTCGAAAGGCAGTTCATCATGGTTTCTACACGAAAAGACAGAAAGCGCAATGCCTCGGCCGAAGCACCTCAACCTCAACTCAAAAAAACGAAGCAGTTACCCCCAGAACCAAAGACTGGTTCAAGACCCATAATACGCATGTTTGCATCATTCAAGGACAAGAAGAACGTCCTGGTTAGGGTCCTTTTGGATACAGGGTGTGATACACCTATGATGTCAAAGCAGTGGGCCGAAACTAATGGTGTTCCATTGGTTACTCGAACAGAACCAAAGTCAGTTGAGAACTTCAATGGCGAGATTGTAGAAGGAGCTGGATGGCAGTACACCTTTCCAGTTATTTTCGGTATGAAAACCATTATACCAAAGAAACCTTCGAAATCGGACCTATGGAATCAGCAACTGATATCATGTTACCATACTGGTGGATCGTCAAGCATGGAGTACTTAGAGGGATCACTGAAGAAGGCGATAAGCTCCAATTCACATCGAAACATTGCCATCAGCACTGTACAAATGCAGCAGTCAGCTCCTTCTCGATTGAATATGACGATGGCATCCTCAAGTTTGGTACTGAGCCACGATGGATCGGAGTAATTGGGTCTATGGGTATCAATGCAGCAGGCGAAATGGAGATCGATTGGGTCGAACGAATTCCATGGCAGTATCGACACTTTCAGTCAGTTTATAATGAGGAAACTGCCAACGCTCTACCACCACATCGATCATTTGACCATGCAATAGACTTAAAAGATGGGGAGCAGCCTCCATGGGGTCCCATCTATGCTCTTTCTGAAAAAGACCTTTCGGTCCTTAAGGAGTATCTAAAAGAAATGCTCGATTCTGGCAAGATTCGTCCAAGCAAGTCGCCAGCTGGAGCACCAATACTCTTTGTCCCAAAGCCTCATGGAAGGGGTCTAAGGTTGTGTGTGGATTACAGAAGACTCAACCGCGTCACGATTATGAATCGGTATCCTTTGCCACTTATGAACGAACTTAGAGACAGAGTTACTGGCTCGAAGCTTTTTACGAAGATTGACCTGAAGGCTGGTTACAATCT
>MU122304.1:0-14163 GCA_014904905.1 Wilcoxina mikolae CBS 423.85
AAAGAAATATTCAAGAAATCATAGTGGTCTGTAACACACTTCGTACAATAGTGAAATATATGTCAGTTTCGTTCTGCCTGGTCCTGCATATCATGCGGATTCTCCCCCTGGAGTTTACCCTCCTCCACCCTTCCCCTTTCTTCTTCGCTCACTCTATCCCACCACATCTCCCCCTTCCGATTCTTCCTCCTGCCCCTCATCATCCTATCCACACTCGCCCTGATGTTACTCCACATCATTGTTAATAGTTCCCTGACCTACAATATGATTGTCACCCTTCCCAAGGTGTTCATCATCACGGAATTGGCCCAGGGACCACCTTCGTGTTGCTATATGTGTGTCGTTCAGAAAATGTTTCAAAGGTTGTATTGCTTTGTCGGTATATAGAGGATACTTCCAGGGATATCGAGGGTGAACCACTCCAATATCTTTTCGCTTTCTTTTTCTTTCACGTTGATATAAGGGGCATCTCAAAAGAAGATATTCTGGTGACTGGGGACCTGCATAGCGACAAGGGCAGTGTCAGGAGTCAATATAGTTCGTTGGTATTTTGTATAGGTAACTGCGGAAGTAACCATGGTCTGTTCGTAATTGTGTAACAGTTGAGGTAAACTGGCGGTTACCACTGGTAAAGATCTGGTCTGATTTGGTAAGGAAAGTTCCAACATAGTTCTTTCCCTTTGATGGGTATCGCATCCACCACTCGCCCCATTCCTGCATTTTAGCTGCTTGGGTTATCCTCTTGAGGTATGATAAGGAGGTATGATAGTAGGTAGGTGGTTTTTTGAGAGTGGCCTTTTTTGCCAACTTGTCGGCAAGTTCGTTTCCAGGTACATCTGTATGGCCAGGAACCCGCGAGCGACAGTCAAAAAAACGGTGATCACGGTTCAATATTTGGAGCACTTATCACCAGTTCAGGAATTGGATGTGCTAGCTGTGCCCATGCGGGCTTACGACTTGGTTTTGGGGTTGCCGTGGTTCCAGTCCAGAAATCCTGATGTCGATTGGCAATGCGATCGACTTTTGGCCCTGCGGACCCCAGGGGGGGCGGAAGTGGTGGCAGTGGTCCGGACAGACTAATCGGAATGCTCCGGGAACGCACCAGGGCCTATGGCTAGGGAGGAGACGTGTTCCGAAGTTGGCTGTACTCCGGATATTCAAATACTTGGAGCTACTGCCTTCGATGATCTATTGGCCAGAGAAGAGGTCGTTGGGACATTCTTCCTGAGAGTGGAGGATTGTACAGGACTGCTGGGAGCGACCGTTGAAGGCATCGCTGAAGGAGGTTAGATTGGCCCCAGGCACTGGACAGTCGAGCAGGGAGATGTGGGAGTAGTTGTGGCAGAAGAGTTATCAACAATGCGGGGCTTGAATGACTGCTACCGGCTCGCCGAGTCACGAAGGGAGGAGACACGCGACGGTTATGCTCCATTGTGACAGGCCGGCTGGTACCACTACTCCCGGGAATTCTTACCCTTCATCAGACGATTTAAATACACAGCTAACAAGTATAGATGGAGCTGCACCTGAAATGGTTCTTACAAACGACGGCGGCTATATCCCTGCCAAGTATCAATTCGTTGAGCTCTTTATCAAGGCCAAGGCAGAGATACTGCCACCGCACCGGTCAATTGACTATGCGATCGACGTGGAGCCCGGGTTTAAGTTACCATATGGGTGCATAGATAACCTGTTAGAGGTCGAACTAAAGACTCTGAAGGCTTACATCGAGGCGAACCTAGCAAATGGATTGATCCAGCGGTCATCCTCGCCAGTGGCAACGCCGATACCTTTTGCCAAAAAGAAGGACAGAGGATTACGACTTTGTGTGGACTAACGCACGCGCCATAAGGTGACGGTTAAAAACCGGTACCCTCTCCCATTGATCTCGGAGAAGCTGGACCGTGTTGGCAGTGCCAGGATCTTTACGAAACTCGACCTTCACGGAGGATATCACCTTATCCGCATTCAGGAGGGTGACGAGTACAAGACGGCTTTCCGAATCTGATACGGTCAGTTCGAGTACAAGGTCATGCCATTCGGTCTGACAAACGCACCGGCTACGTTTCAGTCTTACATCGACGATTGCCTGCGGTCTTACATCGACGACTTTGCCATGTGTTACCTCAATGACACCCTGATCTACCCCACCGACGAGAAGGAGCACGATGAGCACGTGTGGAAGGTACTACAATGTCTGCAGGAGTTCAGCCTCTATTGCAAGGCAGAAAAGTGCCAATTTGGGGTCTCAGAGGTCGGCTTCCTCGGCTTTGTCATCTCTGCCAATGGTGTCAGCATGGAAACGGATCTGATCGTGACGATCAAGGATTGGCCAACTCCAAGTCGGTATGGGACGTCCAAGTCCTTCTCGGGTTCACAAACTTCTACTGGTGGTTCGTCCGAAAATATGCTAAGGTGACCCTCCCGTTCACGGAATTACTAAAATCCGATGGGCAGAGCAAAAGCAGTAAGTCAAAACAACCATCAAATCAATCGCAGCCGATCAGGTCGAAATGAGAATGGACTCGGGAAGATGAGCTGGCTTTCCGGAAACTGAAAATGGCCTTCACCGCAACACCGATTTTGCAGCACTTCGACCCAGCCAAGCCGATCATCCTCCAGACGGACGCGAGCTGCTTTGCGATTGCAGGCATCTCTAACCAGTATGATGGCTTCGGAACCCATCTGTCAGTCAATCTCTCTAGCCGAGCAGAACTACAATATGTACGATTGGAAACTTCTCGCCATCGTTCATACTTTCAAGCAATGCGGACACTATCTGGAAGGCACCCGCCACAAGATGTTGATGCGGTGTGACCACAAGAACCTTGAGTATTTTCAAACTTCCAAAGTACACTCACGGCAGCAAGCTAGGTGGTCGGAAATTCTCTCAGCATACCACTTCACAATCGAGCACCTGGAATGTACGAAAAACCCCGCCAACGGCCTGTCGAGACGGCTCGATTATGAGATCGGCTACGAGAAACCTGTCGGACAGCTTTTGGCGATGCTGGTAGTCAAACCCTACGATGACCTCCTACAAGCAATAAAGAAGGCTCAGGCTACTGACCCATTGGTGGTCGACATCTCGGATAAGCTAGTCGATAACACGATGGACACAGCCATAGCCAAAGCCAAAGCCAGAGCCAAAGTCGAAGCCAAAGACGTCAACCAATGGAGTGTCATCGTTGGAGATCTAACCTACGAGGGGAGGATATATGTCCCTGCTGACAATGCTCTCCATGGTAAAGTGATAAGTCTCTTTCATGACAACCCCGAGTCCTGTCACTTTGGAGCTCTTAAAATGCTGAGTTAGTCTCTAGGGATTTCTATTGGCCTGCAATAGACGCGCACATTAGGAAGTACCTCAGCGGCTGCGAAGTATGTCACCGAATCAAGGCCTCGCGTCATGTACGCCATGGAATCAACATGCTACTACCACCACCGTCACGACCCTGGGACGGTGTCACCATTTACTTCGTCACAGACTTGCCAGAATCGACCGCATCCGGATACATGGGGATCCTAGTCATCGTTGATCCACTGACAAAGATGGCGATCTACCTGCCCTGCAGAAAGGATATCGACTCACCAGAACTGGCCAGGCTCTTCTTCAAGCATGTGATCTGCAAACATGGCGTCCCTGACAACATCAGCACCAATCGGGACATTCAATTCACGAGCCGATTCGGGACGAGAGTCTGCAGCCACATAAGTATGGATCACCGATTATCGACTGCATTCCACCCACAGACGGACGGCCAGACGGAGCGGTAGAATCAGACGATGGAGCAGTATCTCCGGACTTTCTGCAACTATGAGCAGGATAACTGGGTGAAGCAGTTACCATTGGCAGAATTCGCCTACAACAATGCGGTGCATGCTTCGACAAGGATGACACCCTTTTGGGCCAACTATAACCAACACCCGACAATGCAGTTCAAGACTCCCAAGGACTTAGCCCGCTTGAAGTCAGAAGCCGAAGCAGATACCTTGACAGCCAGGCTGGAGGAGACACACCACCCTGAGAGAAAACCTGTTGGAAGCTCAAGGCCGTCAGACGAAGTACGTTGGTGGTATGGAAATGACGTTTGAGGTCGGATATAATATCTGGCTTTCAACTCGGAACACCAAGACAATGAGAACGTCCAAAAAGTTGGATTACAAGCATGTCGGGCCATACACTGTGAGTAAGGTCATCAATACGAATGCTTACAGATTAGACTTGCCAAAGACGATGCTTATACACAACGAGTTCCACGTCTCCCTGCTTGATAAATACTCGCCACCTACCATCGGCCAGCCGCCATCAGAACTGCAAATGACGATTGTCAATGATACGGACGAGTGGCAGGTCGATTGGATTCTCAATTCCAATCGACGCTACCGGAAGATCCACTACCTCGTTCAGTGGGCCGGTTACAACTACCTACGCACGAATTGGAAGCCGGTAGAGAACTTCGAGAATGCCCAAGAACTAGTTGATGAGTTCCATCGGGAGCACCCAACAAAGCCACGGCAATAATCGATGTCATCGCCGCGGTACACTTCAGAGATGGATTTTGGTTCACAGGTGGACTCGGAGGATCTAGGGTTAATTGGACGTTTCCTTCCCTTCTCTTTCTTCTCTTCGTTTTTTATAGATCTCGGCCCGGTATAAATGACGTCGGTACTGGTTTTACTATCGCCACTGGAGGTGGAGTTTCCCCGTGCACCGGATCTGCTGTGAGGCCGCCGCGATGGCACCGAGTGGTCATGGAACTTATGCAGTCGTACGTAGGCGTACTCACCTTATCTTGTCTTTCTTCATGTATATATATGTTGCAGCCCAGGAGGTCTGCTGATAAAGATGGGGATGATGAAATGGCGGTGCCTGGTGCACTTGGCCCTCGTAAGTGCACTTGGCTCCTAAGTACAATTTGTCCTGGTAAGTCAACTTGGCTCCCAAGTGTACTTGGCTGCCGAGGCCGAATAAGCGCCCTTCATATATAATTACCTCGCCAAGTGCTTTTGGCACGCTAGCGATTATCTTACCTATATACTGTACAATTGATATCTTTATCGCTTATTCCGTTTGCAACCGTAGCTATAAGTATCTATCCATACGAGTATGTACGTCCTTACAAGCGTCTGGCCTCAATATATGAGTATCGGGAACATTCAGAAAGATGTTCGTCATGCAGCATCAAGGCCCACCTGGATTCTGGTGGGATTCATTCCAGTTCCACTGAAAGGCACAACTGATATAGACTCTTCATGGTACCACACGATCCATACCATCCTTAAACCACTTAGAGAAGTCGATATCAGTGGCACTGGTTACAATTGGGATTGCGCCGATGGTTTCAAACGTACCTGCTACATGTTGCTAGCAGCATGAATTGGGGACTACCCGGGGATTGCAATGATCATGAGGATAGTTGGAGGAGCATGCCCTGTGTGTGAAGTACCGAAGGCACCTGAGATGGGCCATGCCAAAGGATTTCGCAACTGGGAGTCTCGATGTACATCACGCTATCAGGAGCACCTGGAGGAGAATCGACTTGATAAATTCAAAGAGGTGTATCTGCAACCGACTTCGAATCTCTTCTGAGATTATCCTCTGTGCAATGTCTATCGCCTTTGGCAACCACATACGCTTCACCAACTCTATTTGGGGATTGTGAATGATCTCTTCAACTAGCTTTTCGAATACCTTACCGATCAAGGCTTGAAAGCTGAATTCGATACCCGGTTCATCTCAGTTCCACACCACCCAAACATGTTGCGTTTCTCTAAACCCTGTCATGCTCTCAAGAATGGATCCTGGCATGGCAACGAAATCCGACAAATGCTCAGGAGTCTATCTGCAGTATGTATTCCCCTGCTGTCCAGCAACGTTGCAGGGAAAACAATCTCAGAAGGTACATCTGATACAAAGGTTATGAAACCGATTCGGGCACTGATTGAATTTGCTTTACTAGCCAGCCAGCGAATGCACTCGGATATCTCGTTGAAATACCTCGACGAAGCTCCCAAAAGCTTTTACAAGTGCAAATAAATCTTCACTCCTCAATTTGCTACTGAGGCTCAGACAAGGCATTTAGAAAGCGACTTTCAGATACAGGCAGCAAAACTTAAATAGGTGGCGATGGAGAAGATAGAGAGAGAGCTTCATAGGGAGATTTATGGTATCACAACTGGGCAGCGGAGAACTTTTGAGGCGCACCTGAAAGAAGAGCAGCTGTACGCCACTACCTGGAATGCAGAGGAGCGGGTGACAACCAATGGTACAACTCGAAGGAGAGCTCTATGGAGTGACCACAGACCAGCTTGCCCGGTTTGGCCAGTTGTTTAAAGAAGCTCAGGACCATGTGGAACTGAAGCTGCATCTCCAAGCTAGCCGTGGACCGACAAGCAAGTTTACTCGAGAACTTGAACGTGAACATCAGGCCATTATGACTGCCATATTTGGTGCATCGAATGTCACTGTCGCTTTAAAGCTGGAGTTCGAGCGACACATATTGGAAGCTGAGAATGCAGGAACACATTGGTCAGAGGAACGCCAATAAAAGGTTGCCCAGCGTCTGGAGATAGAGGTTTACGGGGCAAGCCATGCAGCTCAAGCTGCTTTTCTTCACGTCATGATGGAGAAGCACCTGAAGTATGATCAGGAATGAAACTCAAAGAAAGGTCCGAATTTATGGAAGCAGCTAACACTGCAATTCCATCACTTCGGAAAATCAAAAATCTACCTGCACTGCGATTACCGGGAGTTCATCACCAGGATGGGTGCTCCTGATAATTTTTCCATCGAGAATTCAGAACTCTTACACATTTCGAATGTCATGGAAGCGTACTGTGCCAGCAATGGGGTCAACTTCATGCTACAGCTTCATCAGAACAATGATTCGCTACACCGGGATGGACTAAAAGGAACAGACTCTTCGGTGGCTTGCTTTGTACGGATGGTACATTGAGGAGAGTACAGTAGTCCTTGACATCATGATGGGTCGAGAGAAACGGCAAATGACCAGGTGCTCCCAGCAGAAAAGGATCCTTGCCGGTGAATCTGCACCTTTGATTCAACCCAGTACACAACCTCTGCGGCAGTTTAAACTTTCAACTATTTGTGCACGTTCACGATCTTTAAAGCGGATATCACTAGCTGAAGCAGCTGAAACCTTCAACATTCCGACATTGCCATCAATTGTCAGGCAGCATCTGTATGAGATCTGGGACCATGATGCGGTCAGTGTGATCTGGGGGCTATGGAAATGAGTTCAAGGAAGACGTAACCTTACAACCTCACAATAAGGTCGCTTTCTACACGCCGGAATTTCATAACCCTCAGCAGATGAACCGGATCCTGATCGACTGCAGCGTTGAGGGTACGCCAGATGGTGAGATGCACAGGACACCACCGCAGGTGATATGGATACACGTGGGTGAAAATACGGATGATGGACTCCGTGGGTGCCACCCCACATTTCCCGTTCTATACTTCACCTTTTCACCACCGACCAGGATCTCGCTGTTAAGTGGGATGATTGCGAGGACTGGTGGCCGGCTGTTGCACCAGCACCCTGATTTCCTTTCATCCCTTGAAGCCTGGATTGATAGACCATTACCGCTGAAGTTGGCTGTTGTTGTCGGCACACATTTCGAGCATCGTTCAGGTCACCCACAACTAGTATTGGCAACGAACCGGATCAGTTCGCGACAGATCGAACCAAGCAGGGATTCGGTTCGGGTTTGATCCAGGATTTGTTGGATTTAGCTGGTTTGTCACAAACCTATTCACGAACTATTGAATGTCCAACGATAATAAGTAAGCTAGCTCTTGTCCGATTGCCTCAAATGTTAGCGCGTTCAGAAGAGCTCTATCCCAGCTACAATTTGCGTCCGAAATCGCGAAATTCGGACACGAACTCGCGTTCCTATGTTTGTTCGAAAACAAACACGAAATGGTGGAGTTTGAGGCGAATGGCTTGGAAAGGATCCGCTTCGCTCGAACCGAACTGGTTCGTCAATGGTACGAATCCCAGGTGGTTCATTACCAACACTAGCCACAAGAAGTGGATGGGTTCATCAGAGTGGTAAAGGAATCAACACAACATGTTATTGCTGTGGAGAAAATTGAAGGGCCGTGCCACTTGGTCCCAGAGATCCGGGCAGCGACAGGGAACGATTTGGTATGGATTGTAAATAATTAAGTGGATTTGGATATGTACAGGGATATATACCAAGACAAAACACATATGGAAGAAAGGTTTGAAGCCATCTCTGCCATTTATCCAAATGAATGAGAGGAGTCTCACTCAGGGTTGCGCTCCAAATCCAGTTGGTGTATATAGACAATATATTAGTGTAATGAGATCTAGAGATGTCTATTTATACAAATCTCTCGTGACGATGCTTGAAGTAGCAGTGATGCATTGACAGCATGATCTAAGAATGGAGTCACATATTATACCAATTGGCAGTGAGGGCTGCAGAGCGTCAGGGAGGCATGCAGAGCAGAGTATGTGAAGGAGCAAGTGGGTAGACCTCCTAGAAAGTGGTAGGAATGCTGTGAAATGCTCCTGTGCGATTGTGGAAAGTTCACAGATGCACCAGAAGATGCCTGGAGTACGTCGGAACTTAGTAAAATGATACGGGATGGTTTGGGAGCCTCCCGAGCCCCAAGCAGGAGTCCGGAAGGTGGATGCCAGGCTAGCGAGGAAATTACATTTTCCTGATGTGCAATTATATACCAACAATAATCTAACCCATATACTACTCTATGTAATCTTTTATTTCATGCTACAACTGTATTTAGAACCTTATTGACATACATGTATATACACACTTATACACTAATATATATACTTGTACACAAATATACTTGCCATTACAATTCTAGATAAATTGATAGAGTCTTGTTTTCAAAAAGCTAATAAAGAATATTAATGACTTAGCTTGCTTAAATATAGAGCAATTCAACTATCTTTTCTTACCAAAAGACTGTACTATATTTGATTAAAATTGTATATTTCAATTCCTTTTTATGAAGCCATTCAACTTTGACAAATACCATTGATTTCAATAGTATAAAATGGGATCAAAATCTAGCATACAGCCATTTGACCACTCATAGGTGTAAATAAGATCTAAAGTTTACATTTTCCATTTCATTTGAAGGTTTAAAGACATCTACTTATCAGATTTTCAAGTTGCCGAAAATCCATAAACCCTCACCCCCACACATAAATTGACTAGTAATGGCTAGCATGAATGCTTATAATGACTCTGGTATTGGTCTGTGCGGTGTTAGGGTTTTCTCATTTCCGGTAACTTTGCAATCTAACGAGTTATAGTGAGAACTTGATTTGTAGTCACATGATATAAACACGTCAACGCGAGTAACCCTAAACTATTCACGTTGCACATTATCCAGGTGTGTGAGAGAGAATTGGACTGCACGTGTTCCGCTCAGATCACCTACCCATCACCTCAAAACCACTACTCCTAGCAGCCACAGCGCATTCAAAGTGGGGCTATATAAGTAACCTATGAGGTAGGTAGTAGTACAGAACAACTGGTCAGCTCCCCTGTGTTGTGTGATAATCGTGTCCCACAATTGTCTTAGTTCTTTGCTTATCTCACTTTGCACCTTCTCCTCTCAGTTGATGTATTTATTTCATATCAGCTTTCAGTGATTACAGATAACCATTCTTCTCCTATATCCGTCTCAGATTCTTACAGCTCCTTTATCCTTCCTTCCATCCGATTACAGATTGTTCTTCGATTTGTGGCTGATCAATTCCGCATTTCTCAACCCTAAACCAACATCACAATTCCTTATCCGGCATTTTTATTCCGATTTGGAGGGATCCTAGTTGGGTTGCGCAACAATCGTGAGATTGTTCTTACATCAGTATCGATCAGCTAGCTCCCTTTGGATCATTTTTCCTTGGGGTTTGAATTGTCCACAATTCTCGAAGCCCACGCGTTGATATATCATGGCGACTGTCGTATTATCTAGAAGTACTGGTACACCTCCACCCTCGCTTGGTTTGCACGGGCCGCAGCCAGCTATGCCGATGTCGACTCCAGTGCTCCCCGTTCCAGGAACAGATATCGAGCGGACAACACCGATGCACATTCCTAACAAACATATGCAATCATCCGACCTAAATGGAGTGATGTTTGCAAGCCCTGTTACACCGCCCGCATCTCCTCCGATGAATATGACACTGGTTACTGATGTTAACAATCGCATGGAATCGCTCCTTCATCCGCCGGAGGATTACGTAGGACTTTGTAACTCGCCACCTATTTATGCCATCGATGCTCAAGGATTAGCTGCGGCAGTGAGTTTCACCTCGCGTCAACCATTACCAGATATTGATCAACTGTTTCCATGGGCACATGGTCTCCACCCTGATAACTCCCTTCAACTTTCCTTCTTCTATGCTCGAAAGAAGTCAGCAAGGCGAACACCGACGTGTTACCGGGGAATCTGTATCGTCAGAGTTGGCCGAGATTTCACAAAATCAAGGCTGAAGGGCTCCATCATACCAGAGGAAATCCTTCCTCCTAACCCGCAAACTCCTGGGTTCCTTTGCGTGGATCCTCGCGAAGGCTTTGGCGTCCGCAATTTTCATATTCAGGTGGGCAAATTCACAGGACTGTCGGACATCGTGGTCTACGGAGACGATGACACGGATTTCAGTGAGGTAATGAGGGTGGCCAAACGAATATCTGCTGCACAAATACACTACCGGGCACAATGTCAAGTAGGTTCTGGCCGTGGATTTCCAAAGTACAGCACATTTGTGGTAGAAAGTGAGCCCTGATTAACCCCGAAAGATGTGCGTTGTGAGTAGCCTGAACACTGACAATTTCTGACACAGGTGCCTTTTCTGTCTTTGAAAACCTGTTTCCGGAGATGGTCACGGTGGACTCTAAGGGAAATTTGACAGGGAATGTGGTCGAATTCTGTAAGCCCAAATCGCACTGGTCGGAATACAGTTCCGAAGATTTAATCAGTCATGACAGGCCATTGGGAACGAATGGAAATGTGCTCTATGTCAAAGGCTTCCGAAATCTCGAACAATGTGTGGTTGGGTTCGACTGCTGATATAAGGCAAAATAATGACAGTAAGGAACATAAATGGGGTGTTCTAATCGAAGCATGCGATCTGGCGCAAATGCCATCGCCCGAGACCCTTAGAGAGCTCCTGGAGGAGGTAGATCAATCGAAGTCCCAGCTATTCCTGGAGTTTCCTGGATCGGGCTCAATTTCCAAATCGAACTGGTCCAGACATGAAGTTTGTGCCGTTGTTGATACTTGCCGATGGATACATGCTGTTGCGAATGGAGAGTTTAGTGAAGGAAAATATGATACCGATGGTGATCACCGCATGCCTGCTGCACCTCGTGAACCACGCAAGATATTGATCCACTGCACTGATGGATACACCGAGACATCCTTACTCAGCCTGGCTTATCTTATGTTTGCCGAGGTTCTACCTGTGCATGATGCATGGATCAAATTACACACGGAAAAGAATCGCAATTTCTTTGCATATGATAAAGATCTTGCGTTTCTTCGCTATGTCGAGGGTACATTGTTGGATGCTGGCGCTCAAAACAGAGGCCAGAACTCAGTGCGTCCTAAAACAGGACCACCAGCATGGTTGTATCGAATGGATGGCTCCCTACCAAGCCGTGTTCTATCATATATGTATCTCGGTAACCTTTTGCATGCAAATAATTGCGGCTTACTTCACGCCTTGGGTATCAAGCGCGTTTTAAGTATTGGGGAAGAGGTTACTTGGTCTAACGAGGAAATAATTGCGTTCGGCAAGGACAAGATGATGACGGTGAGAGACCTGCAAGATAATGGGTGCGATCCTCTTGAATATCAATTTCGGCATTGCTTGGAATTCATTGGTCTGTTCCTCCACCTTGGATAGCCCTGCAGGTTTTAACTGATCAACAGACGATGGGCGTCGCCTCAATGAGCCAATTCTTGTTCATTGTAGGGTTGGTGTTTCGAGATCGGCCACTATCTGCATTGCTGAAGTAATGCGATCACTCAGGCTTTCACTTCCGCGGGCCTAGTAAGTAGTGATATTATTGATCCTTTGCACTTGGAAAGTAACCAACACGTGAACTAGCTGTTTCGTTCGGGCTCGTCGCCTCAATGTGATCATACAGCCTCATCTTCGGTTCATGTACGAGTTACTAAAGTTTGAGGAGTCTCTTGCCCTAAAAAGCGAATGCACACCAAGGCGTGAACTCGAATGGATACACGTAGCGCGAGAAATTGCTGCCTTGAACCGTCCTTATGCCCGTCACAGTTGAAAGTACCCATTAAATGGGCGATAGTTCATTGCGTTTTCCGCGGTGCTGTCGCTACTATAGACCAGCGATCAATTTTTGTCCTGGTTTTGCTGTCACTACCATACTTTTTCGAGACATCGAGTCCACCCCACACTAGGACTGAATGGAGAGAAATTCAATGCTACTTTGTACGTTTTATGCTTGTCTTATATTGGGTCTTCATCTTGGGGCGCAGGAGCGGTTTTTGATTCTTGCTTTGGACTGAGCGGGATATTTATGAGAGCGTTGCTTTAACGATAGTTGGCCATGCCCATACCGTGTCTTCCATGAATGCAAGTTTTTCTGTGACTGAATTGTAACCATAGGCATTGAGATGATCCCACATCTCTGTAACTATGTTTGTAGTTTCAATACTAGACTACCGAACTCTCTATAGCTGGACTACAAACAGTGATGTGGAATTTTCCACATCCAGCGTGACTATCTGGTCACTGTAAAAAGCTTCGTTTATGTAAAACCTAAACATCACATGATAGTGTGAGTGATCGATTGTGATTTGCATAGAGTAGGACAGATATTTGTTCCCACCAACTGAGCACCACAATAATTTCTATACATTTGCTTTTGTTCACTTTAACCCCCTATACCTTCCCTGAACTATGAGATTTAAACGGAAGTAGAATTCCATTTAAATCCTATCCTGTAATGTATTTTTGTACTATTTGACTCTATCTATAGACTACTTGTAGTACAGTGATTTTCATATGTAATTATCTGTGATGTACTAATTATTACCAGGTTATATAGAAGATAATTTCTTTACATATGTTATTTAACTCTAGTTATAGTGTGATTAATAAAAAAACTATTCTGCAATTGAGAAAATACTATTATAGATATTCAAGATATGATAAACAGATATTAATCAATTCAAATCTCAGCATACACAAAGTCAAATGATGAAGCAAATATTGATAATTGGAATTATATATAATACAAAATCTTAAGTAAATACTCAAAATAATATAAGTATCAAACTCTAGCAATACAAGAGCAAAATGTAATTTTCATTTCAGGGGTCTCCAGAAGCTTTTAAGAGTATGGCAATTCTCCATTGAGTATTCAAAAGTGTTCAAAACATTGAAGTTTCTTCCGAAAGTCATCAGGTGAATTTTTGAGTAACAGTTTGCAAAATATTCGAAACATTTCAATTATTCATAATAGCTTAAAATATTGTTTGAAAGAAAACAAATTTCAAAGAAAAAATAAATTATAATTTACTGATATAACAATTGTAAATTTTATTGACTACAAATCAATTATTAATAAAACAACGAATTGAATAGCTGGAATAGCTATTGGAAATGATACAACATTCTAATTAATTAACTGTCAAACAATAAACATTGTTTAAAGTTATTGTAAATGATACAAAGCTCTGACAAATCAACAATGATACAAGTATCTAAGTATCACTGATAGCTATCCCAAATAATTAAAAAGTTCAATTAACAAATAGTAATACAATAAATATTAGTTGAACCAATCATAAATGATACAAGTTTGAAGTGATAATCAACTTTTATCATAAGTACTAATACATGTTAATTGATGTATTTGCTATTGAATGTTTTCAATCTGATAGTATATTAAGTGTTCTAAGATAATTTCTCTCAGTTTCTGATAAATATCGACTGTTTATTTTCACTTGTAATTGAGAATGATGTTACGGGGATACTTATAACCGAAGTGTCGTCGTAAGTATGGCCGCCTACCTTTCAGAAGTCGTAGGAATCCTGAAAATCTTCCTCGTCGTGTAAGAGGTCGGAGAAAGACTCTTCCTCTTCCTCA